>JAUYWG010000051.1:358448-371404 GCA_034779775.1 Enteromius afrohamiltoni
TGTGTATAGGTTTCACCATTAATCAATAAAATGTGATCCTTATAAATGTTTATGAAATTCAACCAGATGATTGCAAACCAGCCCATACTTTATCCACCCACATAAACACAATTCAATCAAAACCATCAAATTAAACCAAATGACCTGGAAGAACATAGGAGAAATCACAAAGAATGCATGTGTATATCATTTCATTTGGAAGTATGATCTAAAAGAGCAAGTGCATTGCACTTTTTGAAATTGTTTACCTTAACAGTAACACTATTTCGATAATCACTTTCTACCAAAGGTAAGTAACTTCGCAACTCCATGCAAACTAGTAGTCTTTAGAGTAGTAGTCTGTACTACTCTGAGAGTTAGTGGACCTGTAGCTGCGGATTAATGACAAATAGCTGACATGTAGTTACAAAGTTACTTATAGTTAGTAGAACGTCTAAAGATGATTAAGTGTAACTTTTGTGAATTAACAGTGTTCATTACTGATAAACTCTTAAGTCAAGCCTTGAAGGCCCTTTATACTATACCAAAGATGATAAAAGTAATATACTGTGCATTGTTCTCTGAGTTGAGGTTGATGAGGAGGCACAGCGATACTGCTAACAAAGGACGATGTCAGGCCTGCTGTCACATCCCAACACTGTACGAGCGCCAAATGGAAGGATGTCCCGAGGACAGGAACAGTTGGCAGTCACATTTGGCAGGTTACACCCTGCTAGACAGGAATGGGTTAGGTCTTGGGGGGACCAGCATTGTAAATGATACCTAGTTATTAGGGCCATTCTGGAACATCAGCAAGCTGTTGTGTCCAACTGCCTCATTACCCTGGTGGTATCTCAGGCTCAAGTTGCAACAAGGACCATAAAGCTAGAAAGTGCTGGTGCCAGGTTTCTTCGCAGTTTCTTGCCCTCTGTCGACTTTCATGTGATGACTTGTGGGCAGATGGATAGAGAATAACACATGCGATCATACTGGCTCCTCCATCAGCAGATGTGCCAGGCGGGCTGCTGGAAACACAGCCGAACCCCCTGCATTCACACACTTCTGCTGCACTCGAGGCTCAGCCTAACTCAGTTAACACTGCTAATGTCTCATACAGGGTAAGTGCTTAATTGTTCAATTCCTAGCGCTTGACCTTGCTGGAATTTAATTAATTAGAGCGGTAGGAAGGTTAATTAGAACTGTGAGATGCTCGTGCATCACAGAAAAGCGCTCGTCTTTATTCACCCTGTCAGGTGTTGCACAAACGGCTAGTCACTTATTGGATTTGTACACTATTAACATTTTGGGCATTTGGGTACTTTGTGTGGCACTGAGACTACAGAGGTAACCGGTCAATAGAGATAACTGCTAAACCTTTCTCTGGTAACTGTGTGCTTGTGAGCCAGTTAAAGTGTTTTCTGAACATTAGCTGTTCTGTTATTGGTTGGACAAAAAGAAAGGTGCACCTAACCTTACAATTTCGGGTGAGTCAGTGTTGCTGTGTTGGGTTGGTCAAGCCTCAGAGTTAGATTTATCAGGGGAATTAACTTGCAAATAGTATAAATAGCATAATAGTATGCTAAAGAAGGCGGTCTGGAATTGCAGTTGGTTCCAAAAAAAAAAAAACTGGAATCAAACAACTCTAATGAAACTACAGTCATGTTAACACATTAATATCAGCTCAAACAGAATACATCAGCTGTTTTTGTACAACCTATAAAACCGCTTTCTGATATATATAGAAACATGTTTCAATGTATAGGAACAATCAGATGTTGATTGTTGATTGAACCTGAGAAAATAATTGATCTATTAAGCATATTAAAGATCACAGATTTTATTACCATAACATACTTCTGTAATTTTATTGACTAATCATTTGGAGAATGATAAATGTATGAAATAATGTCTTGTTCATTAATGTCATGTTTTTCATGTTTGCGACATTGTACTTATAAAAACAGGCCTATTCTGCTCATTGAGTCATTCTGGGCCACACCCCAAAACATATCAGTCCATATCGACCCAAATTAATAATTGAATCTAAATCTTTTCAGCAGTATCTTCACTCCTTTCAATTTCATAATGATCAGTGCAGTGCAAGCTATTATCCCCTGAAATATGCTTGGGTGTTGATGGCCATTATTTTTTCGAGTAATATGAAACTGCAAATTGGTGTGTACCTTGAGAAGGGTCAGTTATTTATACATTTTCATAATTTTGGTAATTGTATTGAGTCAGTAAGCCAAAAGCCAATGGACAGCCATGAGCCACTGTTTTTCAGAAATGTCTAAAAAAGTGTCTAAGGCTTAAACTGAAATTGTTCATATTATAGCACCATCTACTCCCCGACTCTGCTTGTGAGGAGTCTGAGTACTGGGATGATTGGAAACCAACTGTGAAATCTCTGCGATAGACTGTCTTTGATGCACACAAAATTTTAAGGCAGAAAAAAAAAAGAAAACATATTGGCACACAAGTGCAAATGCAGTAGAGTTTCAGTACATCACATCTTTAAAGAGAAACCAAAAAAGACTTGATTTTTATCACGTTTCTACAGATGGGTGGGATTCCATATATTTGAATACGAGCCATATATGAGAGATTAACTCTAAACTCTAGGGCCCATGTAACTTGTGCTTGCATCTTCAAGGCTGATATGAGACTGTGTTCATATTTCCCCTGAGCACACGGTTCCAGCATCTCAGACCTCCTGGAATCTACGAGCAGCATACATTTCTCTCCCGCTGATTTAAAGAATCATCCGCTGTGAGGAATGCTGAGCTGTGTGATTTTCCATCCTCTCAATGCCTGTAATTGACAGGCAACACCGAAGGTAGAATGAATGTGTCTTGCTGAATTATGGCAGGTGCGTGTTGATTTAATAAAGCGGGCGAAAACAGCAGCTCATACTGAATTTTTGATTTACATGTTTGCTCTAGTTTTAAGACGTTTGCTGTTGTGTATTGAGTTGCTGGTCTGAACCATTGACCTATATCTCTGATTAGATATTTCATGCTTCCCACCAGCAGAAGATATCACTGGGACAGCTGATCCTGTGACCTAAAGTGACCTGCTGTATCAGGCAATAAACATGTTAGTCCTGTGGATGGCTGTAATGTTAGTGCAGATATAAAGAAAACATATTTTTAGTATTTTTAATGCTTACTAAATTCACACAAAATATATGTCTGTATGAATGAACACACTGTATATACAGCTCTGGAAAAAAATAAGAGACCACTGCAGAGAAATAAGTTTCTTTTGGGTTTCATCCTAAAAACTGTTAATCTCACCAATACACCACCAATGCACGATTGTTTCATTTTTTGTGAACCGCTGTCTTTGAAATATTAAGGAAAGAAGCATCTTGATGCTCACTGAATCCTTGTGCCAGTAAATCTAGGACTGAGCCTCTTAATTTCTTTTCTTTTTTGCATGTTTTTTGGCATATTTACTGTTTATTTTTTACTGTTTCTAATTACTTTGGAAAGAAGAATGGCTTTTTCTAGCATTTTTCTTACCATCCAACTGGTCACACTGCAAGAGGATAGTGTTGATTACAGCAGTGCGTTTTTACTTTTGCTGTTAAATACAACTGGATTCAGGTGCTCACCAAATAAGTACCTCAATTAACAGAATGAAGTATGTTTGTGTAGAAATTTAACAAAAACTGGCATGAAATGCTTAGAGAACTTAGAATACTCAGAGAGATACTGATTTAGGAGTAAACTGCTGTGGTCTCTTATTTTTTCCAGAGCTGTATATATATCTAATAAAAAAGCCTCTAAACATCTAAACCTCTAAGTATAAATGCTTAGAAATCATTATGTTAATACACATTATCTAAATCTATGTTTCTGAGACATGCATAACTCTTTAACAAAGACACTGTTGAATCATGTACATTAGCACTAATAAAGCAGTATTATCTGACACAAAACATAATCACATAACCACAGTAAGACCATGTTCTTGACTGTGAGGAGAATCTGTTTTTCTGATGTACCTGTCATCACAGCAGGGGAAATCAAGGGCATATTATGTTTCTTTTGTGTAAAACCCCTCACCTGATTCATGGACCACGGAGGGCAAGGCTGCTGTCACTGCTGGACTGTTACCGCAATTATGCCATTGCTAGTCCTCGCCAATGTACGAGTAATTGCTTGCTGTTATGCTGGATGAAAAGAAGAAAGAGGTGGAGAAAAACAGCCTCTTAGAATAGATGGAGAGATTGGCAGGAAGATGTGGTGTGTCTTCCCACACCTGCACCCGTGAATGATCATTGATGACGGTATTCCACAGCGCCGGAGGAGACTGTATGAGAGTGGCTTTTTCTTTGTTTAGATGACACGGAAAATCAATAGCTGCTTGTCCTCACCGGAGCACGTCAGCTGTTTTGAAGTCATCCCGTTTGACAGGCAAGTGTCCCAAGTAAATAAGATATTGTCAGTGCATTTTGAGGAAACAGCTGAAACACTTGTTTTCACTGTGAAATGGCCATACCATTACAGAGGGAATCAGAACTGAAGGATATTTACAATACAGCTGTACTGCTGATTTCCACACATGCACTGGCATTAAAAATGCACATCTGTTATTTATCTTGTGCTTCAACAAAAACAAAAAAGTCTTCAAACTCTAAGGAAATGAAAGGGAGGTTGGCATATCCTCATTTCAGTCAAACTGCTGAAAAACCTTCACGCTTTTCCTTGTTTTACCTTCAAGCCCATTTTAGAGTAAGATCACGTATAGCTTGTGAGTAAAGAAAAAGCCAGTTTTGTATGGAAGAAATACATCACCGATCCCGAGCATCCGCATCTAGATACCAGATCCGGCGGGATATGACAGGATTACAAACTGGGGAGAGTTAGCTTTGACAAACTGCTCCTAATAACACATAACTCATCATTTATTATCCTGTGTACGCAGTCATTGTGCTTAACGGGGTCCACTGTATTTCACTGTGTACAATACAAAGCATAACACAGCTCTTTCTAATTATCCCGCTACCTGTCTGAGGGATGAGTCTGTATGGTTCTCATAAATCCAGCAGCATCATTCACTGCTTCATCATTACGTCATCTTCATCTCTGTCAGGAGCATCATCATCTGCGTCATCAACACTCTTGTTATCACTCAAAGAGCCGATAGGACAGATCTGTGTGTCATTTTGGGCCTAGAGGTCAAATGAATAATGATGAACTAATGAAGAGTCATCAGAAGAGCCTATCTAACCTCACCACATGAGCAGATCTTCATCTGTCACAGAAGTGCCGAGGCTCCTTAACGTTAACAGATTATCTCACAAACCACCACCAACAGATTTATGAAGCTCATGCAGCTATTATTTCCACTGTTTCTGCACAAAGGGCATGCGGTGCGTCTGTTGAGGAATTGAGGGGACTTTAGCCATGTAGAAAAGCACTAATTCCTCCATTTGATGTAATTATGGAGTCCAGAAGATGGAGCTGTTAGATTTATATGCGCACCGGCACGTCCTGACACAGGAATCCTATGACATGTACTAAAAGGGGCATTTGTCACTGAGCTGATGTAAATGTATGCAGCGCACTGCCTATATCACAGTAATTACAGCCGTCCCGTGATTCACGCTCGCTGCGTCGCCTTCTGCCTTTCAATGACTGCGGCTGTCAAACGAATCTTTTTTCCCCCTACTTTTGCTGCATTTATTTTTCTTGGCAGTGTTTTGCAGAGTGCTTAATTATTAAACATGTTGCTCGTGACTGTATAAATAGGGAGTTTATAAGATTATAAATTTTATGTACTGTAGGAAGGTTTATTTCTTTAATACACTTTTCCCTGGTGCGTTACTTCTGATGTATTACAGCAATATTTTTGTTCTTTGCGTGGCCTCCTCAGAAATGAAAATCAAAGAATCTTTGTGTCACTATTCACATTCTCTATCTGCTCTTTTCCGTAATGATCTAAAAACGGGAGTAATTGCTGTTCCTTAACAAACTTTCTGAGAAATTCCAATTGGAGAAAATCCAGAGGACTAATGAGGAGATTTCTGTGTCGACACACCTCCGTGTTTTCATCTCGCTCCAGCGCAGGACTGAGGGCGGAAACTTTTGTCCCTTTCCACATGATTTATTAGAGCTCCATATTCTTTTAATTACCCGCTGGATGTTTTACAGATTTGTAAAGCCATTAGAGAAATCAATACTTTGCTTTTAGGTGATGAATTCCTTCGTGGAGGGTGAGGTTTACTCAGAATGCTGTAATAGCCACACTGACTGAGAAAGTTTAGATTAGCAGTCAAACTACATAATTATATGAAGTCAAACATAGATATGAACTGTTAAAGGAAGAGTTTCACCTCTTTACTCCTCATGAGATGCAGTTTGACTTCCGTCTTGTACTTAAACAGTCTTAATCTCCTCTCTAGCCTATAACCACATCATTTCGTCCTTGCTTGACACCTTTGTTCGCCATTTTTTTTACCCTTTAACATCTCGCCTCTCTCTTCATGAAGGCTATAAAGCAGCGAGCGATTCTGTCAGCATAATAAAATTGACTGTGATTTAATGGAATAGAGATTTGATTTAATTCAGAGCAGCATTCATTGGCCGTTCAGGCAGAAGGGGGCCGTGAGGATGCTGTGTTTGTCACGGACATTTGGAGACACACAAGGACAGTGAGTAAAAATCCAGCAGTGTGTCTCAAGACTCCCGTACAATGTGGTCAGTGATTTATGTAAGCTTGCTTTTGGGGTAATGAACAGCTGATTGTAGACCATCCTTCATTAATAGATCAGTAAACTATGATCTATTACACAAATAATTTCAACTTGCACTTCAAGTTGTAGAAAGAACTATGTAGTGTGATCAAACCTACTTCATACAGTCCTTTAGCATGTCTTACGCAGCAAAAGCCAACATAAACACTGGAAAAAAAACAACAACAACAACAACTCCAATGTCCTTTCTCATGATCAGATTTGCCCACAACAATTAAGACACTACCAAGGGTTTCATTTGTATGAAAAGATGGTGTGTGTCTTTTAATCTCGCCTAAAGTCAGCCTAATAAAACCCTGATCCACTTATCTGATCTCCAGTGATTAAATCAGGATGAAAAGGTTTCGCTCGGACACAGTAGCAGCAGAAGCAAAGGTAATGAGAAAGCAATGGCCGCCATCTACACACATACATTAGAATAAAAAAGGCAGGAATTAATGATGCCCTCCACACAAATAACAACACATGGGGAATGAATATTACCGTGAGGGACATTACTGTAACAAATAGAGTCATTCCTCTCATTCCCACTTAACCTTCCCTACTAGCCAGATGCTTCACGAGGCCGAGGTGCAAAACATGGCAACCCATCAGTGTCTGCAGAAGCAGGACGAGGCTTTCTCTGAGTCCCTGTACCCGGAGAGTAACAGGCCCCATTATTCACCACCAAACAGCAGAGGTCATCCGAGTGTGTTTGTGGGAGACGTTACTCGCTTTCACACACTCTTTCCGTGTCTCGTGTTTTCTAAACTGGAGGTCAGCAGTAAAAGCATCACTGAAAGCAGCTCGGCTTTGACTTTTGGTTTGTCCTCTGGGCAGACAAACACAGAATATTTACTAGTGGGAGTGAGGGGAAGCACAAGAGGACTGTTAAACAGTAGGGTGAAATATTCATAAATAGATGAATGTGAATATGTTTGTGTGTGTGCATGCGTTTTTATATCTGTCACCTTGACTGAAACCTAATACGTGATACGAGTGTGTCGACTGACATCTGTTATAAAGCACGGAGGAAGTGAATTGAGGTCACTCCTCTACTATACGGGTGTCATAGGTTGATTACACTGTCAATCAAAGTCAACTACTGTCTTAAATTTCATGTGGCTAATTAATGACCTGCCTTCAGGACAAACATGTAAAAGACAGATTGAATACTTGGCAGTACAAAACAAACAAACACCATTTAGATACCACACCATCAACCTCTGTCAAAAATAATTTGCACAATACACTTTAGTACTTACATGAAGCAGAGGGAGTATGTGTGTGTTTGTGTGTGTATATATAAACACACTACTTGATTTCATTGGAAGTCATTTTTTTTCTGAGAAGAAAGAGAAAAAGGCTTCACAATGCACAATATGTAAAGCACAGAATTATAAAACATGCCAATCCAATTGAAAGAAAAAATGCACAAACCATTCTGAGATATATAAGACAGATAGACCTCTGTGACCTCTGTGCCAGTTCATGTGCTGTTTTATTTGGTTGATTTAAAGACGCTGGCTTTCATTAACATATATATTAAGTTTTCAATTGTTCTCTGTTTCTGCGTGTCATGGGAGCTCTGCTCTCTCAGGCTGCTGATAACCGTTTCTCATTTCCCTGTCCTGACAGAAGCCATCGGGACAGAGGTCACACCTCTGACGCAAGACTCCCTTTAAAACATTCCTTGATAAAACATGTGCTTTGAGTATGTATTTGTCTTGGCATCTCTTAAAGTACAAACAGCACATCCGGTGTGACACAGAAGAGTGGGTGACTCTCCGAAGGAATATCATTTGTTTTGTTTGATTTCTCACTTTAATAGGAAGGTGAATTTCATGAAGGCAAGCTCTAGAGGCTTTCTGCTCACAGATGTACCGTCATAAGAAATTCTATTAGATGTGAAAGTGCGTTGAAAAATGAATGATTTTTCTAAGGGCTGAACTGCTGGACCAACACGACTGCCAGTCACCTTGTGAGTTCAAGGACTCAGAGAGGATGAGGATATGGAAACATTTGCCACGCGATTGAACAGTTCTTGTTGGCTTATGCTCAAATTGGCAGGCCTGACCTTTCACCTTCCTGGTAAAAATACATCCACAGGATTGGAGAAGGGTGGAAGCCGTGGATTCCCCTGCAACAGCTCTATCACTCAACATCTTATCAGAGGAAAGTGTGAATAATGCTCAGCTGAGACATTAACCTGAGAAACATGACATTGGTCCACTGAGGCTGGACACAAAGGTTCTCTCTACACAATACAGCACCTCAAAATTAATCACATCAAAATGTAAAGCTATGTAATTGAAATTCAGACTGGTATTGATTGAAGATTAACATTTCTCAATTGCAATTAAATTTGCATGATTTTTATAGCACGGGACAAAAACAAATAAGCAACCATTGCATTGTCTAAATTTAGAACACTTTAACCCAGTTACAGGATATTAAAAACAAACTAGCTAGCTATACAGTATGAGTGCTTCTTCTTCTTCTTCTTATCATCATCCTTTCATAAATGATCATATTTATACAAATCAAACAATATACAATTAAAACTCATTTTAAATAAGTGTTTAAAAAGATCAAATTATTATCAAATTTATTTTAAACTACTGAGCTTAATGATGTGATATAATGGTCCACATCTCTACGTTTATGGAGGTAGTTTTCCCTCTGATGGCTGTATGGAGCAGGATGCGTCTCGTGAATCAGCCCATTATACTTTGTGTTTAATAACACATTATTTACTGCTGTTGAGCGGTCAGATTGGACTGATGGAGGCCCATTTTACTCTTATTTGTGAAGGAGCATGTGGTCCCAAGTACATACATGTAAAATATGTCACTGGAAAATTAAATTAGACCTGTTCCGGGACACCTGAGGTAGGTCGTCAAATTTCCAAGATTGAGAGCCTGTCATTAAAGGTACAATTTACAGCACACATTACAGGCAGACTCTCTGATTTCTGTAATGACATGAATTATACTGAATTCTGGTGAGCAGAAACGGAGGAAGAGTTTTAGAGCCACAATGGAAGTATCAAATTAGATCTCATATTCAGACGTGGCTTCTATGCATCACACTGCATGTCGCTGCATGAGGGAGAATGTTTAGAATGCATTTGCGGTTGTGTGATTTGTGTGATGGACATGTCATTGTCTATAGGCACAGAGTAGCTGAGCCTCTGTCATGAATGTGTTGGTTTATCTGTCATTCCTCTTTCTTTTTGTCCTCTCTGTTCTGACACTATCATCCCAGGAGGAATTGCTCTATTCTTTGAGCTGTCCATTTGTGCTGATGGCTCCTGATCCCTCTCTCTAAATGGAGGTAAGGAAAGGGCAGTAGAGTCACAAACAAAACCCTATTTATCCAGAACACAATGCTATCAGGCGAGGGGTGCTGGAGACTCCTGATGGAATGACCCACACAGTGTGGAGGTGAAACATCAGCTATCAGCAGCTCACACCACGCTCGTCTCATTCCTGCAGCTGTAGAAAACTCACACTCATCTGTGCACTCGCAAAATATATTCTTTTCTGTGAATCTGTCTGGATTTTTGTATTGTGCAATTACTTTCATTAAAATTAGACAACATTTTTAGCTACTTTTCATAACGAATGTAAGATAAAATCTCACTATTTAAACCATTACTGAACACATCATGAGGACAAAATAATTGTTCCTCTCTAAAATTCACATTGGCATATATTAAAGGAATAGCTCACCCAGAATTGAAAATTATGTTATTAATTAGTCACCCTTATGTTATTCCAAACCTGTAAGACCTTTGTTCAACTGTACTTTTGTTGGGCTATGTGAATACGTTTTATGCACAAAGAAAACAAAAATAGCAACATTTTTCAACAATTTTTACCTTTCTCATCTCATCTGCAGAACCTGATTTTGCTGAGTTCGACATGTCCCTGGCTCAACATCTTTGTTGACCCTGGAACAGCATTGTAATTAGCCAATCAGATTTGAAGAACCAGTTTATAGTTTTGTGAAGTTTAGGCTTACAATCAGTGTTTGGTGCTTGTACATCAGTGTCAGTCTTCAATCATTTCCTCTGATTTTAGGCTTTACTCATGGGTAGGGTTAGGTTAAGGTGTAGAAATATGGTCAAAACTAACATTTTGGAGTAAAATGTTCCAGGGTCAACAAAATGTGTTAACCCAGGAACACGTGGAACTCAGCAAAATCAGGACGTGCGTGCCACCATTGTGAACAGAGTATCATGATGCATGCACGTGCTGTCCTCCAAATGTAAACATCGCATAGTGCTCAAATGGCATAATTCTCACATTTTATTAATAATTTCACAATATAATAAGGCAATATAGGGCGGTTACCAGTCAAATTAAATCAGTATTAATAAAACTGATCTATCCACTGCAAAAGAAACAGAAACAGCTTAAGCATTCGCACCGATCATTTAATGAATTAATTTACACTGCAAAGTTACAACATCATATATTTAAAATAAAAATACAAATATTAATTTTAACGTTTATTTCGTTATTTACATGAATCCAGCACGTTTCTTTCTTTTTTTTTTTTGCTAAGATGTATCCAATAGAATCTTAGTTTAAAAATAGTGCTGGACTTACGAAAAAAAACTAAATAAACATGTCCTTGCCACGAATAAATAGATTGAATTAAATTTTGTGATTTAGTCACGAACTGCCGTGAGACTGGGTTGACTGGATGAATGTGGTGTGGTGTGTGTGCAGGTTCTGTCACGGAGGCAGATAAGAGATGAATGGCCGAGGAGAGTCCCCGTGTAGCGTGATGGAAGACTCAAACGCGGAGGAACGCGAGTGAGCAGGTTAATCACGCACTTTTACAGGTCGCCCCCCAGTGGACGATCCAGTTGGTGGTCCAGGATATGAAGGGGTCGTGTAGAACAAGCCAGGGGTGTCCTAAGATGATGGGTGGAGAGGTGAGGGTGGTGACATAAAACTGAATCTTTTCGGAGTGACGATCGACGAGCAGGTGAAGTTCTTTGGTGCGGTGGGTGACTGGGCTGACGTTGAGGGGACGACCGTCAATGGCTGTGATGGTGACAGGCCGGTATAACACCTCAGTTTCAATCCCCAACTGGGCAGCATAAGCCTGATCGATAAAATTCGAATCCACGAATGCGGTGGTCTCGATCCGTCGGTGGCCCATGAGGACTGTTACCTCCAGCAGCAACCGGGAAACAGCGGAACGGGAGTCGGCAGCGTTGGGACCAGATGAAGACCTCCCCCTCCCTGGTCTGGCCATTTCCCAGAAGCAAGGGACAGATTGCCCGATGGTGTTCTGGGGAGGCGCAATAGGCACAGAGGCCCTCACGGTGGCGTCTGGCCCTCTCGGCCGCTGACAGGGAGGTGCGCCCTATTTGCATGTGTTCCTCGGCTCCAAATGAGTGGGCCTCTGAGATGAGAGGTGGAGGTGAAGACGGCGCAGCGGCGGCGTGAGGAGACGGTGATCCGGGCAGATGAAGTAGTAAGCTGTGCGCCGCGTCGCTCCACTGAGTTTGAACAGAGAGAGTCCTGAATTCAGTGGTGTACCGCCTCACGCTGCGCTCGCCTTGGCGCAGATGGTATAATCGGGAATCCACCTCCACTTCACTCTCAGGGTGCTGGAAGGCGGCCCTGAGCTGGGTGGTAAATTCGGGGTAAGAGTGTGCTGCTACCCCGTCAGCCTTCAGGACCGCCGTAGCCCACTCTGCTGCCTGCCCGGTGAGTAAAGAGATGAGCAGGGCGATCCGGCTGCGGTCTGAGGGATAACGTGAAGGCTGGAACTCAAATAAAAGTAAGGTTAGTCAGAAAAACAACCACCGTGCTCCGGATCCATCCCATTTATCCGGGAGTGCGAGTTTAGGTTGAGCGGTGGAGCGGATCGGTCCTGCGGGGCTGATCGTTGCAGCGGTGAGGTTGTCGTGGTCCGCCTGCAGGGCGGTGAGGTCCGAGCGAGCAGCCCCACACTCCATCCGAAGACCAGCGGCATTGGATCGGAGCGCGGAAACCTCCGCACGGAGCCCCACCACTTAATTTAAATATAAGTACACAGTAATTGAAGGAACACTCCACTTTTTTTGGAAATAGGCTCATTCTGCAACTCCCCCAGAGTTAAAAAGGTCTGGCGATAACACTTTTAGGTAACACTTTACAATAACAGTGCATGAATTATCATGTACTAATACATGAATTAACAATTTCTTGACTATAAACTAATGATGAGT
>JAUYWG010000051.1:374372-388605 GCA_034779775.1 Enteromius afrohamiltoni
AAAAATGTAAATTTAATACTAAATCAGATTTTATATTAAATGTTCATTTAAACTGTTGTTAAACTGCAATGTGAAAAGGCTTTTTGCGTTTTGGTGATCACGTCAGCAGTGATAAGGTATAGCCAAGAGGCGCTAAAGATAAGATACAACTTAAGAACAACGTAGCGCTAAGGTGGTTTCGGGGAACGCTTTTGGTTCTTTGGTATTTTGGTAACATAGGTACTATTGATATTTAGAGCAGTAAAACTGGAGGCGGCAAACAGGCTTTTCAAGAACCCTTTGATAATCAGTGTTGCAGGCCTTGGCAACACTGTATAATAAATGTAATAAGTTTTCTTATTCTTCCTAAAATAGGTGGAGATTTCTCCTGGATCTAATGTATTCATTGACAGACTGGCTTGGGCTGTGGCCCAGAATGCAAACTCTGCTTCCGGTTTTGTGAGAACTCTTCTGACAGCCATGCTCCCAATCTTCGAGGAACATCCAGGGATTCTGGAGCACAACATCAGGCTCTTGACAAGTGGATGCTGTTTACAATAAGTTGTAAATCAGTTCAGAAAATGTTAATTATGTAGATTATGATTTTTTTATATTATTATTAGTGGTACATCCAAAGTGATTTACTGGGAGTGAAGTTTACTGGGAGTAAGTGCCTTGCTTTGGGCCATGGTAGTGGAAGTCCATATTCAGTGTTGGGCAGTAACACATTACTTGTTAGTAACTTGTTATTTTAATTTGGTTACTTTTTTAGTAATTTAACAGGTTATCATTTTTAACAAAATAATAAGAGCATAGTCGCTAGCTCAGTTCTCTATATGTTACTTGCATGTTATGTGTAATTCTGTGTTTTATAATCTAGGTTATAAATGTATGGGTCTAGCTTCTGGTCTCATCTTCATCCAGATATTTTTAGCTTAGCTAAAAATAGGTGTTTTTTGAATGTTGATGCTTTAGTACGCATTTATAAGGAAAGTTTATGTTGGATTTCATGTAAATTCCATGGATATTGCCACAGAAAAAAGTAATAATTTAACTAATTACTTTTGAAATAACTGTCCCTATCAATCTTACAACATTCTGGGCATCCCTAAACACTGTTGAATTGTTAAAGTAGTATGTAGTCATTAAGTGTGGTCCACCTTGATTCCTAACAAGAGTGATGTTTTGCCTTTTATTAATTTGTCTCACAGGAGCAACACTGCAAAAGTGGCCTCATGTGGTGCCCTCCAGCACTGGTGCAGCCATCAATGCCAAACGTACTGAAAGAAGAAAACACAAAAACATTCAGAAACCTTAATGCTCTTTGCTGATTGATAGCCATGACAGTGTGTGCTTACTGTTCAAGGTATTTTGTTGTTGTTGTTGATTTTTGTCAATAAGCAATGTTCTGTTTGCTGTCAAGTTGAAATTCTAAATTACTTGTGTAAAGTATAGAATAATTTGATTGTCACTTTCTTTGAGTTGAAATAAGTGTTCCAGTGCAAATTTGTGTATGATTAGTACATGCATGCATATCGTAATATTGACTAAAATCATGTATGGTAATTATACGTAGAGTTCTAAAAATGTTATTTCTATAATATAAGGAATTAGGTGGTAACATATAAAGCTTGATGAGCAGGCACACAGTATCCCTATTAAAACAATATGAAATCTGTATGAAATACCTATAAACAAATGACAAAGAATGTAAATAAATCCTATATGACTTCAATTAGACTAGCATGTGACTCATATAAGAACTTTAAATGACTTGTATATGAGAATCTCTAAGTTTCTTTTACATGTTTTATTTGTGCATGCTTTTTAAAATGAAATTGGCCATAACCGGTCTCATTTTGTATAGGACATATGTTGGACATGTATGTAACACAGAAGGCGTTTCTGGCTGAATTAAGTAAGAAAGATATATGGCTGCTGTATATGAATCATTCAGGGTTTTTATTTTTCATATGGGCATGTGGACAATGCATCGACTTAAAACTTTTAAACAAGTACACATACGCATCAATTATGTGTACATTCACCACATGTGTGAAAAAGAAAAAGAAACTATCCATTTTTATTTTTTTGTAAATTTACTTTGGTTCTTGTAATTGTTACAACTCACAGCTTGTGCAAACAGTTGTGAACAGTTTTTTTGTCTTTGTCCTTTGCTAGCATAACCTAATGTTCCTAAGTTTTTAACACATATGATAAATCCATCTTTTTAGACTAATGTCATGTCATAAAATGTTTTTAATACTACAGAAAAAGTATCAACAAAGCTTTTTGAAATTTAGAGCCAGTCAAACCATTGCATCGCTGATTGATTTGAAGACAGGAGTTTTATTTAAAGGGATAGTTCACCCAAAAATTAAAATGTGATGTTTATTTGCTTAATCCCCAGGGCATCCAAGATGTAGGTGACTTTGTTTCCTCTGCAGAACACAAACAAAGATTTTTAACTTTAACTGTGGCAGTCTGTTATTCATTTAATGTAAGTGGATGGGCACCAAACCTTTCAAAGTAAAAAAAAAAACATGCACAGACAAATCCAAATTACACCTTGTGTAACTCATCAAATTTTCATTTTAGGGTGAACTAACCCTTTAACAGAACTCAAATGGAAAACATCATAAAGCATTCAATAACGAAATCTTCATTGATACATCGCAAATCTCTGGACTTCTCCTGACAAACACAGGTGAGTAAATGGTTAGTGTCTTACGGGGTTAGGCAGTGACAGGGACCCGGTGCAGGTAAGTGAAGGTGACAGGTTGAGACAGAGGGCAGGCAAGCATTAACATGAATAGTCTGGTGACTGTGAGGGAGTGAAGGAGACTGAACTGGGATCAGTGACTGTTGACAGCGTGACAGTTCTAATCAGATTACATTTTGTGAATAATTTGATTCAAAACAGGACTTTATAGCATGTTTCACTTTATCCCCACCGGGGATAAAAATAACTGCATAGACCTGAGGGGGGAAATCCCCCACTACAAATCACACCCTGGTATTAATGCACAACACAGTTATTGTGTATGATAACTACTAATAGGCCTAGTGTAAAGAATGGGAACTGTACTGTAACTCTTTACTTTCACTTTAGACTTTTTTACTAACTCATTTATTTATTTATTTGGTCCTTCTTGTTAAATTCTCTTATTTGTCAATGCATTTCCTAGGTTTGCTCTTGCTCTGATTTTAAAATAATATATATATATATTTTTTAATTAAATGATAAAACGGCTTGCCATAACTCTGGCCGCACCCGAGAAAAACGAAAGTAAAAGCATAGCCTACTACGCTTTCTTATCATCTGTAAGTTTTACTCTTTGTTTGTTAAATCGTTTATATAATTATATTATTTATATAATATAATTAGATTATATAATCTTTACATAAAACGACTGTCCTTGCTAATGTTTTTATGTTAATTTGCACTTCGGAACACAGACCAGGATGCCATTTGGCATTAGTGTCGCTTTACGATAGATGTAAATGGTAGGCCGCAGCTGTGTAAAAGTTTTACTTTTTTCGATTGTTTCTATAATGTTTTAATAAAGTTGTATTAACAAATGCACGGTTTCAGTACTGATGCACATGCGTTTTTTTCACAACTGTTTTTATTCACAAAAGACAAAACTGACTGTGTTCCGATATTGAATATGTTTGCAGGAACCCTTTTTAAAAAGTATGAGTAGAACTAGCCCATGTCCCCACCGAACTTGAAAGCCTTTTAGGTTTCCAGGGTAAGGTTAATTATAGTATAACCTAATGTTAGTATGATCTGCTTTTAACGCATAAGATAAATCCGTCTTTTTAGACAAATAAACTGTCTAAAATACGACGTATTTGTACGAATACGACGAATGTATCAGCAAAGCTTTTTGAAAATTAGACCCACTAAATTAGACCCACTAGTCACTAAATGATTCGAAGCGTTCTAATCGGATCATGTATCGCGAGTCATTTGATTCAGACTTCATAGCACGTCATTTCACCTGGGGATAAAAATAACTCCGCAGATGCAGGGATGCATAGACCAGAGGGGGGAAATCCCCCACTACACCCTGGTAGTAATGCAGAATACTGTTATTATGTATGATAACAACTAATAGGCCTAGTGTAAAGAATGGGGGAGAGTGGCCTGATTCAAGTGGTGGGAGATGACTATAATTTTTAAGCAAATGTACTGTAACTCTGAACTTTACTTTAGTTTGGATTTTTTTTGCTAACTTCTTCTTATTTATTTTTTTATTTGGTCATTCTTATTTGTTAATGCATTCCCTAGGTTTGATCTTGATCTGATTTTAAAAGATTCAAATATTGTTTAAAGATGAAATAAAACAGCTTGCCATAACACTGGCCGCACCCGAGAAAACGAAAGTAAAAGCATACTAGAGCGCTTGCTTATCATCAGTAAGTTTTACTCTTTGTTAAATCGTTACAAATTATATAATCTTTACATAAAATGACTGTCCTTGGAACACAGACCAGGACATTTGGCATTAATGTCGCTTTACGATGTAAATGGTAGGCCACAGCTGTGTAAAAGTTTTTGTCTTTTGACTGTTTTGTCTTATGCAGTGGACAGGTTTTTAAGGGCCTTTGTCAGTATATTGTCGGTTGTACAGCATTTTAAACTATACTGTATATGTAGAAATGATTAGTTAGCAGTTTAACTAAAGAAATGTAGTTAGTTTTCCCTTCCTCTATTCTTACTAACATATAGACTTAAATAGCACAGTTACATAACATTCATACAGTCAAAATACAGTAAACGCAATTTACCCTTATGAACTTGTTCAAAACTTGGGAAGCACATGAAGGAACTTTGAGTCAATACTTCAATAACCAAACTGTGTGTTTTATTACATTTCAAATAATTATAATAAATAATCATCACACAATAAAAATTCAATATGGAAAATAGATACCTTTTTTTATCACAAACTTTACTATTGTAAAATATGTATTGACAGGTTGATCGTGCTGGAGAGAAGGATAATGCCAATATGAGCGGTTCAAAAAAGGCCTTTGTTGCTGAACGGTGAGGACAAAGTCACTTACATTTGAAGATCAGTTAGCCTTTGTATTCATTTAGTAGCATTTATTTTAAACATAACAATTGAAAAGAGCCGATTGCATCCATCATTAACTTATCCAAACTCAAGCTGTATTAAACACTGCAACTGCAACTACTGTATGATTAAAAATTAACATTAACTGGATGAAGAGAACATGCAGCATGTGACACTGTAAAGGATCGGTAGAGTCGGTGGGATCCATTTGCAGGCTTTATTAGTCGTAGTCACACAGGCATAGGTCGATAACAACAGGCAAACACAATCAACAAGGGTAATCCAAAAGCAGAGTCAAAGTCCAGGCAAAAGATCAGGGCAGGCGGCGATAATCAAATCCAATAAACAAAGCAAAAGAAACACGTGTAGACAACGGAAAATAACGCTCAGAAATGACTGCGGGGCAAATCAAAACTTTGCGAAGATTGAACGTCCATAAAGCCGCTTATAAAGTCCACAGAATGGCGGGAGTCCGAGGCGGAAGCGCCCAAGGTACGTGAGGGCAAAAGGGTCCGGGTAGGAACTAAAATTCCGGCGATGGTTAGCGCTGCTGTCTTCCGGAGAGAGCCACAGAGGCGCGGCTCGTGACATGAAGCGAGGATGAGGACGACGCCCGGGCCTGCCACGAGGTCTGGGAGCTGGTCTGTCCGGGTGCTCACGGTGGAAGGTCTCGGTGAGGGCGAGGTCCAGGATGTCACAGGAGTTGACCCATGACCTCTCCTCAGGCCCGTAGCCCTCCCAATCGACCAGGTACTGCAGTGTTCTGCCCCGGTGTCTGGAGTCCAGGATTTCATGGACCTGGTAGATGTCCTCATGTTTTTGCGCCAGGGAAGGGATGTCTGGAGCCGCGACCTCGTCCTGGTCCCTCTCTCCTTCCGGGTCAGCAGCGGTATGAAACTGGTGTAATCTGACGAAGGATTTTAAAAGGGCCCACGTACCTTGGGTTCAATTTCCGGCAAGGGAGCTGAAGGCGAAGATCCCGGGAGGATAGCCAGATCCACTGACCGGGGGTGTAGGGTGGACTGGGACGGTGGAGAAGGTTGGCGTGCTGGGTGAGTCGGCGGACGGCGCTCTGAAGATGGACATGCGCAGTGTCCCAGGTCTGTTCACTCCGTTGGAGCCAGTGGTCCACTGCTGGGAGGTCGGGGGGCTCGCCGGATCAGGGGAACAGAGGTGGTTGGTAGCCCAGGACGCACTGAAAGGGGGTCATTTGAGTGGCGGCCTTTCTCAGGGAGTTTTGGGCGTACTCGGCCCAAATTAGATACTGGCTCCAATCGTCTTGATGCGAATGACAGTAGGATCGCAGGAACCTGATTAACTCCTGGTTCATCCTTTCTGCCTGCCCATTAGCCTCCGGATGGTAGCACGACGTAATGCTGACGTTGATGCCCAGCTGTGTGCAGAAGGCCTTCCAGACCCGAGAGGCGAACTGAGACCCCCGGTCAGATACGATGTCTTCAGGCAGGCCATAGTATCGGAAGACGTGCTCCAAGAGAGCCAACGCGGTCTCCCAGGCGGTGGGGAGGCCTTGGAAAACCGGTCGATTACGGTTAGCACGGTGGTATAATGGTTGGAGGGTGGCAGGTCAGTCACAAAGTCCACTGCCAGGTGAGACCAGGGTCTTTGTGGGATCGGCAGAGGGCAGAGTAGGCCGGCTGGGTGCTGTCGCGAGGATTTCGAGACCTGACAGACAGCACAGGCTTTGACAAAGTTGGTAGCGTCCGAGGTCAGGGTCGGCCACCAGAAGAGGTTGGTGAGCAGTTCGATAGTGGCCATGATACCTGGGTGACCCGCACTGGGGTTGTCGTGGGCCAGATGTAAGACTTGTTGTCGTAGTGGCTCAAGAATGAAGGTTCTGGCTGGTGGGCAGTCCACGGGGACAGGGTCAGCGCCCTGGGCCTCGGCGATCTCCTGCATAATGTCCCACTGGATGGGGGCCAGGATCAGAGAGGGTGGCAAAATGGTTTCGGGCTGGTTGGGTGTTGCGGGTATGTCAAACTGCCTGGATAGAGCGTCGGCCTTAGCGTTCTTGGTGCCGGAGCGGTAGGTGATCTGGAACTCAAATCTGGAGAAGAACAGCGACCACCTAGCCTGCCTTGCATTCAGCCTCTTGGCGCCTTGTAGATACTCCAGATTGCGGTGGTCGGTGAGAACTAGAAATGGTTCCTTGGCCCCCTCCAGCCAGTGACGCCATTCTTCGAGTGCTGCCTTGAGGGAGAGCAGCTCCCGGTCACCCACATCGTAGTTGCGCTCAGCGGGGTTTAGCTTGCGGGAATAAAAGGCACAGGGGTGCATCTTCGGTGGGTCTCCCTGCCGCTGAGACAGCACGGCGCCGATGCCGGTATTGGAAGCGTCCACCTCAACGA
The DNA here is from genome assembly GCA_034779775.1 of Enteromius afrohamiltoni. NCBI lineage: Eukaryota > Metazoa > Chordata > Actinopteri > Cypriniformes > Cyprinidae > Enteromius > Enteromius afrohamiltoni. The sequence goes on from JAUYWG010000051.1 coordinate 381,805, forward strand.
TGAACTGCTTTTCGGGGACCGGGTGCCTTAGGATGGGGGCTGTGGTGAAACAGGCCTTGAGAGCTCGAAAGGCCTGTTCGCTTTCCTCTGACCATGGCAGAATCTTGTATCCTTTCTTGGTCATGGCGGTTAGGGGAGCGGCTACCTTGCTAAAGTCTCGGATGAACTGCCGATAGAAATTTGCGAAGCCCAGGAAGCGTTGGAGTTCTTTAAGGGTCCGTGGCGGGGGCCAGTTGGTGACCGCAGAGACCTTGCCCTCGTCCCTGGCTACCCCCTCTGCGCTAATGACATAGCCCAGGAACAATATCTTGGTGCGGTGAAACTCGCACTTGGACATTTTGGCGTAAAGGTGGTGCTCGATGAGTTTCTGTAACACCCTTCGTACATGGGACACGTGACTGGGGTAATTCTTAGAATAAACCAGGATGTCATCGATGTAGACAATAACGAACCTGTTGAGCATATCACGGAAGATCTCATTAACTAGAGACTGGGAGACGGCGGGGCTGTTGGAGAGTCCAAAGGGCATCACCAGGTACTCATAGTGCCCATTCGTGGTGGAGAAGGCCGTCTTCCACTCGTCGCCCTCTCTGATGCGCACAAGGTTGTAGGCACTGCGGAGGTCCAGCTTGGTGAAATAGTGAGCAGATCTGAGCTGTTCCAGGGCGGCGGGCACCAGCGGCAGAGGGTATCGATACTTGATGGTGATGGCGTTAAGAGCCCGGTAGTCGATGCAGGGTCGAAGTCCTCCGTCCTTTTTTTTGACAAAGAAGAACCCCGCCGAGGCTGGTGAGGTAGAGGGCCAAATGAAGGCTGAATGGGGTCACTGCCACCGCCAATTCCTCCTGGATGTATTTCTCCATACTCTCTGGCTGAAGGCGATCCGGAGATCATGGTAAGGTTGCGGTAAGTCTTGCAGGTCGATGTCTTCAGGGTCTTGGCTGTGGAGGACTTGGCTTGAGCCGGCCGTGGGCTGGATGCAGTGGGCATGACAGAACTCTGACCAGCGAGTGATTTGATGGGTGTGCCAGCAGATGGTGGGGTTGTGAAGTTCCAGCCAGGGTAGGCCCAGGATGAGAGGGTGGTCGGGTGAGTGAATGACGTGGAACTGAATCTCTTCTGAGTGTAGTGAGCTGGTGCAGAGGGTGAGGGTGGCGGTCTGGGTGGTGACGCATCCAGTTCCTAAGGGCCGGCCGTTGAGGGCTGCCACCGCCATGGTGGGGGTACATGGAAGGAGAGGAAGACGGTGTTCAGATGCAAACCCCTCATCAATGAAATTACCGGCGGCTCCTGAATCCACCAGGGCCCCAGCAGGTATTTTACAGTCTTTTAACACAAGAATGACTTCGAGCTTCATAGCAGAATTTACTGAGACCGCACTCACCCGGTAGACTCTTGGGAGCGGTGGCCAAGTTGGACAGGTAGCTCGGAGGTGGCCTGCCAGTCCGCAGGTTGTTCTGTATGCGACGTTCTCACTCCTCACGGGTGATCTGGTTGGACCCGATCTGCATAGGTTCACTGGGAGGCTGAGTAGGCCGAGCTGGAGCCTGTGTGGGAGTTTGGTGCCTGGGCCTGCGCGCTCTCATCAGCTGGTCTGTGCGGATGGCCAACTCCATATATTCCGAGAGGGTTTTATCTTGGTCACGGCTGGCCAGCTCCGCCTGCAGGTCCTCACGCAGGCCGCGCCTGTAAATTGTTAGCAGGGGATCCACATCCCACCCAGTCTGAGCGGCCAGAGTGCGGAAAATCATGGTGTATTCGGCCGCTGTCGAGAGGCCCTGTTTGAGTGACATGATTTCGTCTTTAGCATCCCGGCCATCCACGGAGTGATCGAACACCTGTCTGAATTCTCTGATGAAGCTGCGATATGGGGGAAACATCATGTTGCGCCCCTTCCAAAGTGCAGTAGCCCAATCCAAAGCCTTTCCAGTGAGCAATGAGCATATGAGAGAGACTTTAATGTCGTCAGTAGCAAAACATTGAGGTTGTTGAGTCATGTAAATTTCACACTGCAACAGAAAACCCTCGCACTTGCCTGCTGCTCCATTGTACTTCTCTCGAAGGGACAATCGGGTCGGGCTGGTCATCATGGCGGCCGCCGATGGCGCCAGGGGAGCGGCCGGCGGAATGGGCGCGGGAGCCGCGGCTTGAGTCAAGGCCGCGGTGGCGGTGGTTAGAGCCTGGATGGAGCGTACAAGCTCATCCGTCAGGCTGGTGAGCTTCTCCAGCTCAGTCTGGTGGGTGGATAGCATGGAAGGAAGCTTGACGGCCCATCTCTCCCATCATGCGGTAAAAAGCCGCTGGATCCGGTTGTGGCGAAGTTTTCTCTAAAGGATCGGTAGAGTCGGTGGGATCCATTTGCAGGCTTTATTAGTCGTAGTCACACAGGCAAAGGTCGATAACAACAGGCAAACACAATCAACAAGGGTAATCCAAAAGCAGAGTCAAAGTCTAGGCAAAAGATCGGGGCAGGCGGCGATAATCAAGTCCAATAAACAAAGCAAAAGAAACACAGGTAGACAACTGAAAATAACGCTCAGAAATGACTGCGGGGCAAATCAAATCTTCGCAAAGATTGAACGTCCAGCTGCCGCTTATAAAGTCCACAGAATGGCGGGAGTCCGAGGCGGAAGCGCCCAAGGTACGTGAGGGCAAAAGGGTCTGGGTAGGAACTAAAATTCCGGTGATGGTTCCCGCTGCTGTCTTCCGGATAGAGCCACAGAGGCGCGGCTGGTGACAGACACAAACACACACACAGACAGTTGCTCTGAGATTTGTAACCTGAGCAGTACAGTATACAGTATACAATATTGATATGTTGCGCAACTATACGGTACTTTCATGATACACTTGCAGGCACAAATTACATTGCATGTGATTTATTACAATTATTTATTAGAATACATTTACAATGAAATGCAGTTATTTTAAATTCATCTATTTAAACAAACAAACAAAAAAGACCAGTTCATTTAAGGCCAGTCTTCAGCCCCTGAATGTATATTTCCCCTTTTAGAACTGAACAGGAGAGATCAGACTCACCTACATCATCAGACGTGTCACTGGGAAGTGAGAGATCAATTCCTGTTCCACTGAACTTCAGTGAAGAAACACAGAGAAATAATGAAAGGTCTGATCTAAGATATTTGCAGTTAGGATTAAAGGGGAAAACAATGTATATATTTCCATGTTTTTTTTCCCCCCTGTGTTTTAGAACTGAACAAGAGACACTGAGGAGTGAGAGATCAATCCCTGTTCCACTGAACTTCAGTAAAGAAACACAGAGAAACACTAAAAGGTCTGATCTAACATATTTGCAGTTAAGATTAACAGGAAAACAATATAAAATACATGTAAATTTAGTTTTTTTGTTTTAGAACTGAACAGGAGACACTGGACTTCAGTGAAGAAACACAGAGAAATACAGAAAGGTTTGATCATAAAAAAGAACAAGTTCAGTTAACATGAAGGAGGACAAATATAAACTCTTTAATGTGTAAACATACCCATTTAGTGATATTGAATATTCCTGCAGGAGATTGTCTGTGGAAGAATCACAAGAGCATGCAGAGTCTACATCTACTAAAAGAGTCTGTCAGAAACACCACAGAGATCTGGAGGTGTTCTGTAAGACTGATAACCAGTACATCTGTAACATCTGTGTGGAGCAAGAGCACCAAGGACACAGTAAAAGCTACACTGCGGTTAGCTTTCCATTAAATATCAATTATGTTAACCTTAAGGTACTGGAGGTATTTCTTTTAAAAGACTCATGGCTAATAAACATTGTTCTACTGGATGTTCTTTTATTTTGTCACAGAAACCAGATGTGCCAGACTGTCAATCCCTGCTTCTTTACATAATGAAGAACATGAGGACAGAAGACTTTAAATTGTTTAAAAGAAAACTATCAGATGATTATCCAGAAAGCGTAGGGAGTAAGCCAGATGAGCTCAGTGTTTCTGATGCTGCTGAGAAAATATTGGAGAGCTTTGGAGGAGAGACAGCACTTAGAATCACCTTAGGCTTTCAGAAAAATAGTAAGGATTTCCTTAAATTTAAGTTTAAGTTAGGGTTTTGATTTATTGTTTCATTTCATCTAAATATCTCTTTTTCTAGATCTTCAAAACACCACAGAAGTCAATAAAACAAAACTCAAGAATAAATGTCAACATATAAATGAAGGAAATTCATTTCAAGTAAAACAGAGTTTATTGACAGAGATCTTCACAGATATCGTCATGACAGAGGGTGGAAGAGGAGAGATCAATAATGAACATGAGGTGTTGAGGAATGAAATGATTTCACAAAGCAGAACCACTCCAGAAAGTCAACTTACATTTGATGGCATGTTTAAGAAACCAGGACAAAGCAACCAAATCAGAACAGTCCTGACAATGGGCATATCAGGCATTGGGAAGCATGTGTCAGTGCTGAAGTTCATTTTAGACTGGGCGGAGGGGAAAACAAACCAAGATATCAACATTATCATCCATCTACCATTCCGTGACCTCAACCAGAAAAAGGGGAGCTGCAGTCTTCTACAACTGATTCATCAATATGCTCCTGAGCTGAAAAAAGCAGAACTTCAAAAAATGAAAGTGCTTTTTATTTTAGATGGTTTAGAGGTTTGTCAGAATCCTCTTGATTTCCATAAGAATGAGATCTGTTCTGGTATAAATGAGGAAGTTCCTGTGGATGTGCTGCTCACAAACCTCATCATGGGGAATCTGCTCCCCTCGGCTCTCCTCTGGATAACTACACGACCATCAACAGCAAGTCGGATCCCTCCTGAGTGGGTCCATCGGGTCACAGAGATACGAGGGTTCAATAACCGTCAAAAGGAAACATACTTCAGGAAGAAAATAACTGATGAAAAGCTGGCGAATGAAATCATCACACACATCAAATCATGTCGGAGCATCTTCATCATGTGCCACATACCCATCTTCTGCTGGATTTCTGCCACTGTGTTAGAGAATGTGATGAGTAATGGAAACTCTGATCAGAAACCCAGAACTGTGACTGAGATGTTCACTCATTTCCTGCTCATTCAGATCAGTTGGAAATACAAGAAGTTCAATGGAGCTGATGCTGATAACCCAAAGAAACTCTCTGAATTTGACAAAACATTGATTCTGAAGCTGGGAGAACTGGCTTTCCACCAGCTGGGAAAGGGAAATTGGATTTTCTTTAAAGAAGATCTGATAGATAGGGGCATTGATGTGAGTAAAGTCTCAGAGTACTCAGTGTTCACAGAGATGTTCAGAGAAGAGCTGGGACTCTACAGGGAGAAGGTCTACAGCTTTGTGCATCTGAGCTACCAGGAGTATCTAGCAGCACTGTATGCTCACGTTACATGTGTTAACGATGGGAAAAATGTTCTTGACAAAAAGGGATCAACAAATCTTTCTGATGTACATCAGAATGCAGTGGACCAAGCATTGAAGAGTGAAAATGGACATCTTGACCTCTTCCTTCGCTTCCTTTTGGGTGTTTCTGTTGAACCTAACTGCACTCTCCTGCAAGACCTTTTCACCAAAGGCAGTTCAAGTAAACCCTGTGTAGACAAAAACAAGACAGTGCGTTTCATCCAAGAGAAGATAAAACAAGGGCAATCACCAGAAAGAATAATCAATCTGTTCCACTGTTTAAATGAGCTGAATGACAACTCTCTGGTTAAAGAAATCCAGACATCTACGAAATCTGGAACGCTCCTGGGTAGTGAGCTGGAGCCTGAGCAGTGGTCAGCACTAGCATATGTCTTGCTGAAGTCTGGGGAGGAATTAGAGGAGTTTGACATGAAGAAATTTCATACATCTACAGAAAACCAACTAAGACTTCTGCCTGTGCTCAGGATCTGCAAAAAGGCCAGGTCAGTATTGTGTGTGTGTGTGTGTATATATGTATATATACAGTATCTCACAAAATTGAGTACACCCCTCATATTTTTGTAAATTTGTATTATATCTTTTCAAGGGACAATGCTAAAGATATGAAACTCTGATAGAATGTAAAGTTATCAGTGTACAGCTTGTATAATGGTGTAAAGTTGATGTCCCCTCAAAATAACTCAACACACAGCCATTAATGGCTGAACTGCTGGCAACAAAAATTAGTACACTCCTAAATGAAAATGCCCAAATTTTGCCCAATTTGCCCTTTTCCCCTTACCGTTGTCATGTCACTCGTTAGTGTTACAAGGTCTTAGGTGTCCTTGGGGAGCAGAAGTGTTTACTTTGGTGTTATCGCTCTCACACTATCATTCTTGTCACTAGACGTTTAACATGGCACCTCATGGCAAACACTTCTCTGAGGATCTGAAAGAAAGAACTATTGCTCTTCACAAAGATGGCCTGGGCTATAAGAAAATTGCTAACACCCTGAAACTGAGCTGCAATATGGTGGCTAAGACCATACAGCTATTTAAAAGGACAGGTTCCACTCAGAACAGGCCCTGTCATGGTAGACCAAAGAAGTTAAGTGCATGTGCTCAGCATCATGTCCAGAGGTTGGCTTTTGAAAATAGACGTGTCAAGTCAAGTCATTTTTATTTATATAGCACTTTTAACAATACAGATTGTAGCAAAGCACTGAACATTATCAAGTAGGAAAATAAAGTGATGGTAATGTATAATGACGAGATTTAAACTTTATTTATTAAATGCAGAGACGATCTCTGTGATCAAAACAACGATAATCACTAGAAATCAGGTGTCCCCAACTTGGGAGAACCAGGCTTAGTTGGGTCCAGTTCTCCTCTGACCGGACACCCAGCACCTAATTTCCAGTTCAATTTAA
>JAUYWG010000051.1:389374-400331 GCA_034779775.1 Enteromius afrohamiltoni
CAGTTCAGCCATTAATGGCTGTGTGTTGAGTTATTTTGAGGGGACATCAACTTTACACCATTATACAAGCTGTACACGGATAACTTTACATTCTATCAGAGTTTCATATCTTTAGCATTGTCCCTTGGAAAGATAAAATAAAATATTTACAAAAATGTGAGGGGTCACTTTTGTGATATACTGTATGTGTATATATATTTATATTCCCAATATTGTTAAAGCTTTCTATTTGTATTTGTTTGTTTGTTTAAAGGTATATTATATTTGATAGTTTACTTGAGCACTAAATCTAACAAACAGATATTATTGATGCATAAAATTCACATTTTTTGTTTCTTTACAGACTGGATTGTTGTAATCTCTCCTCTGAGTCCTGTAGAATAGTAGCTTCAGCTTTTAAGTCAGTCAACTCACCCTTGAGAGAATTGGATTTGAGTAACAATAAACTATACAAAATTGGAGTTGAGATCCTCCTAAATGGTCTAACAGGTCCATATTGCCAATTGCAAATACTCAAGTAAGTAGTAATTTCTTGCACGTAGTGATTTTTTACCTTATGGAGTGGGATGGAATGTAGTGTGGTAGAAAGCTAATTAGTTACAACACATTTATCTGAAAGACCTTCTGACCAGCCACAGATACATTAAAAAATAATTTGTAATACATTTATCTTGTGCTTTCACAGTAGCATAATAAAGATCAATTAAAATTGTTAAAAACAATAATAAATACAGTACATAAATAATAATATATTATTAGACAAACCATGAGTAAATTGTTATTGTTAATTTATAGTTGCTGATTTGCCTTTTGTTTCTGCATCTCAGGCTGGCTGGATGTAATTTCCCATCAGCATCCTGTGCAAATTTGACATCAGTTCTTAATTCAAGAAACTCACCACTAAGGGTACTGAATCTGAGCTACAATAAGATAAGTGATGATGGAGTGAGTAAGCTCTGTGAGGGACTAAGAAGTCCACACTGTAGTCTTGAGAAACTGAAGTAAGTATCGTCTTGTGTGTAAAAGCATTTAGATTCCTTGGTATGTAATGTAATCAGCCGTTTTCAACAGGTTAAAGCGGTGTGGTCTCACAAAGACAACCTGTGTACATCTAGCATCAGTTCTAAAATCTAATTCAAACTTGAGGGAGATGGAACTAAAAAACAATGACCTGCAGGATTCAGGAGTGGAGCAGCTCTCAATAGGGTTACAGGATCCACAGTGCAGATTAGAGAAACTGGGGTAAGAGCAAACATGAGGACACAATCACTGTATTATAGTATTAGAAGAAAAAAGTCTCTAGCTATTCTATTGGAGATTTTTGCATGCATCAATGTTACTTTTGGTTATACAGGGTTGGGAAATAAAAAAGTTAATCTTGAATGAGCATGAGGATTTTCTACTAAAACAGACCGCACTGACAGGTCACACAATTTTTATATAGAAGTTTATCAAGAGACCAGAATATTACAGATCCTGTCCAGAAGTACATCACATTGCCAAAAAATCTGTAAATGGCTTGATCTGAGACAGTTCATACGATTTATTGGGATATATATATATGATGCCAGCAGAATTATAACATAATAGATAAGTTGAATCCTTGACAATGTTGCTAACCTTCGTACAAAGTTGTCCAGGTCAGCGAGATTGGTTTCCACAATTCTTCTACCTAGGCAAGATTTCTTTGATTTCATGTAGTGCAGCTGGCATACCCCGCTATAATACAATGGCAGAGAATTGGTGTCAGGTCAATGGAGTGACAATCACTGAGATATCTGACTGCTTGTATTTTTGGGAAAATAGGGGACTAAGATAAGAGACATCCAGTCTTCAGTTAATCCTGTAACAGGTTTGGAAATCTTTGCTCTAGAAACACTGTTCTTTTTTACATTGTCTGCAGACTGTCGGGGTGTATGATCACAGAGATGGGCTGCAGATCACTGGCTTTAGCTCTCCGCTCAAATACTGGTCAACTGAGTGAATTGAATCTGAGCTACAACCACCCTGGAGACACTGGGGTAAAACTGCTCTCCGCTTTAGCAAAGGATCAAACTTCTAAACTGGAGAAACTAAAGTATGTGCATATTTTGATATTATCTGATTTACCAACACAATCTCACACCTACTCGTCACATTTCAACGCTCGGTCAGGACCCTTTTGTGGCGTATTTTGATCCTCAAGGTATCCCTTTTCAGGCACATTTCGATGTGAGGGGTCGTTTGTTGTTTTCAGTTGTTTGGCTTAATGTAATGGTTTGCATGCATATATAAATGTATTATATAATTTTTTTGTTTTATTGGAGCACCAAACCCCACCCCTACCTCAAACCTAATGTCGTTATGTGAATAAGAGAGTAAAACACAAGGTTTTAATGACTAAAAATGATTCCGCTCCGTTCACACACTGTCATCTCATTCAGGAAGCATACTCGTGTCTGGTAGCATGACGCAATCAATCACGAGACACACAAGAGGCAATGACAGTCAGCGATGACGTAAGGAAGCGCATTTTTTTAAATCGCTCACAGACAGGAAGTACACGGAAGACGGAGACAGCGACCGTGTCTATTCCTCTCACAAATGGCAAGGACTGGGTTGACAGTGTAAATGAACCGTGACTAGACAAACAAACAGACTGGTATATATACACAGGTGGAACTGATTGAATGATTGAACCAAACTTGCAACAGCTGTGGGGGAGAGATGCATACTGGGAAATGGAGTCCAGATGTGGAAACAGACACAAAAACACATAGAGTTCTTAGAGAGCTGGAGTGCCATCAACAGTCTTTAGCTGGCAGCTCCAGCTGGGCGTGACAATAATATAATTTAAAATAACAGTTTTGACTGTTTACACTGATAAATCACATCCTTACATATATGCAATGATGCTAATGTTTTTACCCAATATATCTTTTAATTATGATGATAAAAAATTATATATATATATATTGCGCCGGCATATTCACGCTAAGGGTTTCCAATTTAAAACAACAGAGGACACCTCACGTTGAAATGTGCCTGAAAAGGGGTACCTTGAGGATTGAAAAATGATGCAAAAGGGTCCTGACCAAGCACTCCCATGTGTCGAGTTGTAGTGAGACTGTGTTGGCTTTACAACATATATATGTTTTGGCATCATACTGTATGTTGACCCTATGATAATTTTCATCTTTTCAATATCTTTACGGATAAAACTCCACAAAACTACTAGATTTATTTTAAGTGCTGCTCTTTTAGCAGTTGCTTGTATTTTAAATATCAGTGTCTTTATTTTTCCTCAGTGTTGAAAAAGGAGGAGAATGTCGGATGAAACCTGATCTGAGAAAATGTAGGTAACTTACATAGAAAAGTACAAAATAGAACTTTATATTCTATATGGAAACATATAATCAGCTTTTATATGTGACATAAACTCAGGGCATAAATGATGTCATGCAAGGCCAAACTGCATTTAAAAGAATAGTTTATCCAAACATGGACATTCTTTCATTATTTACTAACTCTTGAGTAGTTCCAAATCTGTATGAGTTTCTTTGAACTGGTGAGAAGATATTTTGTAGAATGCTAGTAACAAGGATGTTTTGAGTCACCATTTTTTTTTGATAGTTGCTTTAATGTTTTCTGCAGATGGCTTCCAGATTTCAGTAGATCTAAACACAGTACATTCACGCCTGGAACTGTCTAAGGGAAACCAGAAAATATCGGAAACTGAAGTGGTGCAGAAATATCCTGATCATCCTGACAGATTCGGGCTATATCCCCAGTTTATGTGTAGAGAGGCTCTGACTGGTCGCTGTTATTTTGAGGTGGAGTGTGATGGTGGAGTTGGAGTGGCAGTGAGATATAAGACTTCTGATAGGACAGAAGATATAATGGCAGTCAAAAACCCATTCCCTGCTCTGCTCTGCCAGGATGGCAAACTGAAACTGTGGCAGAATGCTGAAATAATTCGTGAGTTTTATATGTCTTCTCACTATACAAGATTAGGAGTTTATGTAGATTTGGAACATGGAAGTCTTTCATATTACAGCATTTGTAATGACACACTCACTCACCTGCACACACACCACACAACATTCACTGGCCCCTTATATACAGGGTTTAGTTTTCTGCCCAACGCTTCAGTGACACTGTGTGAGATGAACTAGACCCTGATCCGATATTTCGAAGTCACACATGCACACATATATACACATCTATATATACACACACACACACATGTACGATGGGCGATGACAGCAAGGAGAATTTGGGTGGGTCCAAGAAAAAAATTAGGCCTAGAAGAGCAGATACCATTTATTGTATTCTGGTGCATTTTGTTTTTTAATGATTGATTAATTTTATATATATATATATACATAAAGTGGGTACCACATACTTGGCAAGGTTTACCAAAAATGAGTTTGGGTTCATTATTTTGAAGAGCTCTTGTTCAAAATGAGAAGGCAGAAATGGTGAGGAAGGTGATATGTAATAATAGTAATAGTAGCAGCAATAATATTCATAAATAAATAATAACAAAAAAAAGAATTATAGTAGTAATGAACTTAATCAAAATTGTGGGGAAAGTTGGAGGATCTGAAAAAGGACAAAATAATAATAATAATAATAATAATAAATAGTAGTTATGACAAAATAATAATAATAATAATAAAGCTATAAAGAGTAAGATATTGTAAGGCTACCTCTGGGCCGTCTTTGAGCAAGGCATCATTTAGGCCCAAATGAACCATCTAGGAGAGGAGCTGCAGGGCACAAGGACCAAAGTCTCACCCCAGTACCAAAGGGGACATTGCACGTTTCATCAAGGTCCACCTCTGGAGCATCCATTCCCCGGGCCTTAGCCCTGCTATGTTTCCGGGCTGAGGACTAAAAGCAACACTCGCCGGAGATCGCTGCTCCCAGGAACACTGGCAGGGTTGGCAGATTGATCTCCTGAGACCACTGAGGAGAGATGGGCACCGTGTAACGCAGTGTACACCACTCTTCCCCAGAGGGGCCGGGCCTCAATAGCCCTGGTACATAGGTGTCAGGACATAGCAAGGAGCTGGAACACGGTTGGGGCTACTCCACCCAGCTGCCTCCACTTTGTGCTCTCTCTTCCTCTGAGAAGGTTAAAGTCAGTGTTCTTTACTTAAGAATTTACTCAAGAATCAAGCGCTCCCTATCACAGATTATATCAACTTTTAATTCCTCATAATTAAATGCAATTAATAATACAGACATTTAAATCCTCTGAATGAAATGCCGTTATGCACGCATTGTCTTGTCAATGCACGCTGATTATACACACAAGCCGTTTCACACAAGAAACACGTCATGGTAGTTTAAGCAAAAAAATATGTAAAAATAATAATATGTAAAGAATCTGTTGTTATCGGCTATTTTTGACATAATTTTACCTGTGTAGCGTGCTAACCAAAAATTATAACAACATAATTGTATTCAGTGTTGCAACAACCCTGCTGAAAAAAGCAATAGAACCTGGCCCAAAACACAATAGAAAATGTAATGGTTTTAACACTAAAAAGCCCAGCCTTTTCTAACCCTCCTTTAGCCAAGGGGAAGCTAACTGGCTAGTTCCCTCTTACGTCATACTCCAGGGTTCCCTTAGACAGTCATGCACATGTGCACAAGCACAATGGACAAGCATTAAATACATAATTAAATGCATTTTAGATTTAGATAGAAAGGAAGATTTATATGGAATGCATGTAGTTTTCTTTTTTAGTTTTCTAGGATTGTCAGTGATTGCTGAAATGTACTCACTCACTTTTTATTATGATTTGTAAATAAGTGTAAATAAATTTTTTTTATTATTTTGTACTGTTCTTATCAATACATCTCAGCAACAAAGGAAAAAAAACAAACATGTTCAACAGAGTGAAGTGGCTCAGTATAGGATATTAGCTAAAAGCCTTCCAGCCCATCGGCTGCCCTGCGGGTTTTATAGGTAGAAAAGCCAAATGGCTGCTCTCTTGGTTTTGTAGTGTTAATGCATAGTTTATGATCAGCTCACTATTTTTTTTATTTTAAAATATGCTCTCATTTAATTTTAGTTGTATAGTTAAAAAACTCTCAAACTTCCCATGATAGCACGCAAATATATCTGCCCATTTTCAGCCTCTGCTTTTTTGCAACAAACTCCACATAAATTTAGCATGCCTATAAATCTAAGCAAGGAAAAATGTGACTGTCTGGTGTTTTTTATTATTGTATTATTGTTTATGATTGACAATGCCCAGCTATATTTTAAGCTTTTTTAAAATAAAGTCTGCTTCCAATTAAGAAAAGTGGTTGGGTCCGGTATCACTGGTCTTATAAAATGGGTGGGTCTTGTTTGACGCCCATGACACATATACATAATGTGTGATGATTTCATAAGGTATCTTTAGTTTATGCTTGTGTTTTGTTGTATTTGTTTGATTTATGTGATTGATGTGATGAAGAAGCACTGGAGTCATCGGAATCCATTTGCAGGATTTATTGTCAGAATCGTCAAACAGGCGATATATGGTCTTTCCTGTGTTCTGTGATTATTAGTTAATTCCCTTCCACCTGTGTTTCCCCAGCTGTGTCGTGTCTTGTGATTAGTCTTCTGTGTATAAATACCATGTCTTTTGAGTTCAGTCTTGTCTGTCAATGTACGTGTTACGTTTAGATGTGGATATCTCCTGGTTTTTGATTTATTTAAAGACATTAATGTTTATTTGGACTTTGCGATCTTCTTCCCGACACACCATCGTGACAACAGGCAGACAGAAATAAATGAGACAAAGCAGTAAATCATAATCGAGGGACAGGCAGAATGTTCAGGGCAGGCAGCAATGATCAATAATCCGAATAACAGGCAGAGAAGGTCAGGGTAGGCCGAGAGAATCAGAGCCCGAATAAACAGTCCAAATCAAACCAGAAAATCCAGCAAGGTAAACGCTCAGAATTATCACAAACCGTAAATAAGACTTCGTGAAGAAGAAGTGTCTGCACGCTGCTTATAAAGGGCAGTAAATGCCGAACACCTGGTGGTGTAATCGGCCCAGGTGCAATTGATATGGATGTTTGTTTTCAGTCACTTAAATTAAATTTTGGGTTTATTTTTCTTGTCTAAATAGCACATTCGATTAAGCAAAAGGGAAAGGAATATAAGGTTGAAATACATAATTTCGTGTAAGTGTACCTACATAGTAACTAGATGTGTATCTAGTATGTAACACAGTGTAAGTACACACCGGTACATAGTATCTCCAGCTGTAATATTACTGTAGCTACACACATGTAACACCCCTCAGAATGGTGTCTGTAAATACTAATGTGTAACAGGACATTGGTAACAACAGTTTTTTTCCCTTCACTAAGTAGTCATGCAACAGGAATTACATAGATACATTTTGTAACAGCAGTATATATATAAATGTGTTTGCTATAAATGTGTTTGAAAACACATTAGTTATGGCCAAAAAAGAACCAAGACAACATCTGTAATACTGCTTGTGCCACAACATTCATTTAGTATTATGTTCATTGGCACTGACGTATGAAACAATGGTGACAATCAACAAAATTACAGTATATATTTTAGGACATCCTCAGACCTCAGTCATAAAATTAAACTGCATCATGCCTCAGACTAAAAGGCCTTTGTCAATGGACCAAACGGCATTGTGACTGTAAGGATGTTTGACCTGCTTTGACCGGCACAGGAAGGCAAAACATGAAGACTTGGTCCCTTTTCTCATATTAATCTGGAAAAGGGGATCTTCAAAGACAATAAACCGTCACCCCCCCACCCACTTTACGGCCCTCTGAGCCCCCACCTCCCGAATTCTCCAGACACACACGCTCACACAGTTCTGATTGAAAGCAACTAAGAAATATATATGTTATATCTTGTGAATATACAGCTTTCATTGACATGTTTAGATTCATCTGAAAGGTCTGAGTGCAAATGGTAAAATGGACAAAATTTCACAGTAGTCACTTATTTTATTAAAAAGATTGAAAACTTTTAAGAATTAGGCTTAATACTAAGGGGCGTTTCCCCTCTAGGGGAAAGATGGAAGTCTCTGACCAGGTGCAAGAGAATTGCTGACAGGCCAAGGGCTTTAGTGTTTTTACGACTGATCAAAAGAGTTGTTTGTGTTGATCTGGGTATTTAAGGGAAGAAGTGAAAAAGCACAGCAGGAAATTCTGTAGACAGAAAACCTCCACGCTACAAACACGTAAGGGTCTTTAGAACTAAACCTCCAGGCCTCTTCCACGTGGCAGCGTGTATCTTGATTTGTGCGGGTGATGAGATGCATTTGTGGAGTGTCAGAAAATGCAGCATCCGGCCTGGGCTCAAATCATTTGCAAAAAAGGTCCAGTTTAACAAGGAATGCGCGCATCTGTTCCACAAGGTCGATGACAGTTTTGTCTCTGCCTTGCAGTCCCAAATTGAGATTGTTCAGGTGTTCGAATATGTCGCTCAGAAAGCAGGCAAGTTGTCGTCCAGCATGCGACTCAAGTGCGTTTCTGCATTTTTTTGCTTGCTGTAAAAGTTATGATCTCTTCTCTGAGACCGCAGAAACGCTCCAGTGCTTTGCCTTTGGACAGCCACCTCACCTCATTATGCAAAAGAAGGCCGTGGTGCTCAGCAGACATTTCTGACAGCAGCATGCAGAATAAGCGTGTTGGAGGCTTGATGTGGAGCGAATAAAATTTATTATAGACATAACGCTGTCCATTGTCATTTTGACCACCCCGCTTAGTTTTGCGCAGAACACCGCCTTATGCACAATGCAGTGTAGGGAGAACAACTGAGGTGCAACAGCGGACCAACATGCCGCCAAACTATTTACTTTCCCTGTCATGGATGGAGCCCCATCTGTCACAAGCATGTACACACGCTTCATATCCAGACCACTGTCTTTAAAAAAGTTAAAATTTTCCGAAAGATTATATCGCCAGTTGTGTTAGTGAATAACCAGCAACTCTCCACCTTCAATACCACGACTGAGGTGAGACCCTTGAGCTAGACACCATTCCCCCAACTGCTCCCCGGGCGCTGCAGCAATGGCTGCCCACTGCTCCGGGTGTGTGTTCACAGTGTGTGTGTGTGGTTGATCACTTCTCACTGCTGTGTGTGCACACTTGGATGGGTTAAATGCAGAGCACCAATTCCTAGTATGGGAAACCATACCTGGCCACTTGTCACATCCTTTTTTTTTTTTTTTTTTTTAGAATTTCAACCCTACGAATGTTTGAAGTATCTGACAGGGGTACATTTTTTATAGCAGATACCACTCTCATTTTAATTTTATCATCATTTATCACCTCATCCACGACAACCAGCATACAGTCCTTCACGGTTTCAGAGTCTGTGAATGGCTTTCATTTTTTCGCCAGTATCCAGGAAACAGGAAGGGATGCTGCAGTAGCTCTCTCTTGGGCTGTGAATGACTGCACCATGATAGTACTGCTCCGGTTGTAAGATGCAATCAAACTCTGCATTTTTGCAGCCCTCTCTTGAGATCCCTCTGGAAAATTGGTGCGAGAAGTGCGGTGTTTCTCAACATGATGCCTCCGCACATTGTAATCTTTAAAAACTCCAATGCACTCATTCTAAATTAAACACATCGGTTTGCCGTTTGGAGGTGGCGGTAAAAGAAAAAAGTATTTGTCAGTCCAGGTAGGGTTAAACTTACGGTTTCCATTGTCAATTTTATGTTTCAGTGTTGAGAAAGACATATTGATAGTAATCTAAGCTTCTACCGGCACACTCTGCAGTGTTTGTGTGTTGCAGGCTACGTAATTTACATAGGAAAGCGTGTTTTTGGCGGGACCATAGACATAATAAATACTTTTATATTTATATTAATATACTATATATATATATATATACATATATATATATATAAAATTATTAAATAACAATTTAGGAATAATATATATATTAATTTATTATCTATGGGTGGAACTACGCGCTGGGCCACTCTGAGGTTAATTCGGGGCCGCCAATTGAATAGCTGTTTTAGAGTGTTGCACTCATTTATGACCAGTAGATTACGAGGATGCTTTAAAGTATTATGGCTAGGATATGTCAAACTGGGAGCGCAGGAAAATAGAGCAGTAGGCATGTTTTCTCTGAAGACCCTGCTATCACTGAAGTTAACATGTTGGTATTGATAAGACTAAGTAATACGTCTTTTTGCAATAAGCAAGCAGTAGGCGGCTGACAAAAAGATAATAGTCAAAACCTCCAACATCTGAGTAATTATCAGAACTAGCAAACTCATGTAACGAGATGGTGATCCAGCCGACGCCAGACTCTGACTCTTGAGGTCCCACAAGGAACGGGTAAATGAAAGTAGAGCTCATCCAAAATATGATATATATATATATATAAGTCTAAAATTAAGATAACCAAAAACACTTAAATTTTGTATTATAATTTTAATGTCAGAGAACTTAAATTTGAAATCAGATTTAAAACGAGGTAAAAGTAAAAAGGAAATTAGAAACCAAAGTTGAAAGAACTGAAGTGTTTGCACAGAAACGCTGCAAAAGTGAGACGCGCAGCATCCGGGCTTGTAAACCGGACCTTACATGACTTAGACTGAAAGGCTTCAGGTCTCTGAAAAAACGACGTCCGGTGTCAGGTCTCGTACAATCAGGCATAGGGCGAAATGGACTACGTTTTAAAGGCTCAGTTGGATTGTGATGCGTTGCGTTGCCCACCCCGTGTGATGTCACATGTACGCGGTCCAAGCAAAGTGGTGATGTGATCCAGGGCAAGAAGCTCCCGTTCCACCACATCCTAAAGACGCTCTATTGGGTTGAGGTCTGGTGACTGTGGGGGTTATTTTAGTACAGTGAACTCATTGTCATGTTCAAACAACCAATTTGAAATGATTCGAGCTTTGTGACATGGTGCATTATCCTGCTGGAAGTAGCCATCAGAGGATGGGTACAT
>JAUYWG010000051.1:400431-414516 GCA_034779775.1 Enteromius afrohamiltoni
ATTTGATAATGTTCAGTGCTTTGCTACAATCTGTATTGTTAAAAGCGCTATATAAATAAAAGTGACTTGACTTGACCGGACAGAGAGGTGAGGAGAGATGGTGAGTAATAATGGTAAGTAATATAGAGAGCACAGGTGATGTGCAGGTGATCTTCCGATCGTCATCTCCTTCAGAACGGATCCTTAAGGTGAGTAAACAGGTGAGTGAACGAGCAGTAAAATCCTTACTGGTTTCTTTAGCGTGAGAGTTCGTAGAGTTTTTCTCCACAGGGGCTTGGTTCAGGTAAGGACTGAAACTTGAACAAAGTTCATAAAACATGACTTCCACAGCGGGCATACCGGTGAGAGCACATTGTGAAAAAAGGCATGTGAAAAAATGAAAAGATTACGATGATGTACAAACTGCGTAAAGACTTTTTGTACTTGTATGTTCCCGCTAGCTTCGCTCATCATGTCGTCCAAAATCAAAAGATTATTCTTGTCGACAGGAAGCAAATGATCATCATTGAGAGACGTTGGTAATCCTTCAACAAATTTAATGTCATACAATTTAAGCAGTTCATCATACAGAGGTTTCCAACAATTGTAAATATATACAATAATTTTTACAATATTTGTTTAGAAATCATATTTAAACCATTCTCCATTAAGTTTTTTACAAAATAGGTCTTGCCGCTATTTGAAGGACCACTGATAACGCATGAGAAAGGATGCTGCAGTCTAAAGCCGAAATCAGAAGCATCACACCCCCCACACACATTTTTGGCACATACCGTGATGTACTGTGCGTTATCGCGAGATGTCGTGTACGCGTTAACTAGTCCGATCAGGGAATCTAAGTTACCACCACCTCCTCGACTTTGATCTCTACCTTATTATCAGACATCAATTTTTCATTGCTTTGTAAAATTCTCAAATTTGTCTGTGAGAAGACTTACGTCGTAATCATTTCCTGATGTTAGAACAATGCTAACAGGGGAGCATAAACTTTCACCGTTCATTGTTTAATTATTGACGCTAGAGTCACCTATGATGCATCTGGCAAACAAAAATATTTCGCGAACCTGACATCTCTCATGTTCACAGTATGACGTAATTCTACGCTGTTAAAACTGAGGTCTTGTGTTACCTTATATCCGTCTATGACACCCGTCTCATCTCAAAGCATCCAAATTTACAACACCCACAGCTAGAGTCTCTGCACAAGCTGGTCCGCGGCTAGTCGATTGGCAACTCCTGGTTAGAAGCGATCTTATCGCACGAGTCTACACACTTTTCCAGGGCATTCTGTGTGAGCTCTATGCACTCTTGTTGTGAAAGAATGCGATTATTGACTAAAATAACTAAAAACAGAAAAATAACAATTAAAATAATGTGTAAAATATGAAAATCAAAAATTGTAGACAGTCTATCAATCTGATCTTAGCAAACAGTCACTATGGTGCCTTAGCATTGGATTTATTCCATTTTGGATTGAGACTCTGTGGCGCACGGATGTATTTCTCTCTGCTTACAGCGTTATGAGCTTTTAAAGCACACCAAAGATTTGATACGACTTGTTTAAACAAACACTTGTTGTGTTTGCATGCTTCTGCCACACGAGCGCTCGTTACCCCAGCGTGCACAAGCCCGCCTCTCTTTGTTCTCTCCCCTGTTCAGCCAGATTTCTGTTATATGGATATGTTACTTCAAACTGTGTTTTACATGTAAATACAACCAAATCTAAGCTCAGCCAATGTCTATAATCTTAATGCGTCTCATCGAACAGTGGCTTGACTATCATTCAAATGAATTGCTTCATATTCAATCCGTTTTTCTGATGATATAACCCATTAAATATATCTGTAAATCTTAACCTCGCTTCAAGCTCAGATACATAGATGACTCTTGGTTTAAATACATCAAACTAGATGTATTCTATTTTAAGGAACAGAGTGCAAAAAAATATTGTTTTAAATCATTTGAAGAGTGGATTTTCTGCTACAATGTGATCGGCATGCCATTATTATCTTATTCTCTTTAATTCACTGATTAAGCCTGTTATAAACAGCCATCCTTTATTGCTTATTGCTATTTGGACCTACTCTTAAAAAGACTTTTATTCACTTTTATGTTTCAAGGGGGAGGGGCGCACTCTCAGCTGCTGCAGTCACACATGCACACACAAACATCTGAGCTCTGTTCACATTTGAATTAATTCAGGGTCATAAATACCTAGTTGTCACTCTGTGAATCATATTAACTACTCCAAATATTTATTTGATTTAGTGAATAAAAGTTAATTGATAAATTAAATCTATTTCTGGCATTATGTTTTAAAAGTATCCTTATTTTACAGCATTTTTACACAAGTACTGTACTGTACTGTAGCTTTCCAGGTAGGTTTTTTTAGAGACGTTCCCACAGTTCTTCTGGACTGAGTCTGTCTCAGTTTATTCTGTTACTTCATGTCATTCCAGACAGATTGTATGATGATCAGATCAGATCTCTGTGTGGAGCACTGGCTGTTGTCAGACTCCTTATGCAGACAATAATCTCACTTCATTATTACAATTAATGAGAAAAATAATGTTTGTAAATGTAAACTAATATTTCTAACTGACACGCTACTGCGAAAGATAGAAATAACCCACTTAAAAAAAAAATTTGTTGGTGAAAATACTAGTGGCTAAGTATACTAAGACTTTTGCACAGTACTGTACTTTAACAAATGCAACCAATATTAAACGATTAAAAAAAAAAAAGGAACGTTCTCACAGCCTGATCTACTTATTCATAAAACCCACCACCTGCAAAATGATGGCCCGCAGCGAGTAACGCATGAAGCAAGACACAGCTAGAGCGTGACACCTGCTGAGCTGCGTAATGCGTAATACATACAGATACATTGCAAGTATGAAATAACCTGATTTCTTCCAATGAATGCTTCTTGTACACCTCAAACACAGGGCTGGAAGAGCTTCCTCGGTATGGGGCAGAGCAGATGTATTAAACCGACCCAGCATTCAGCCTGCGGAAAACAGAGTATTTCCCCTGTGAATTAAGTACGTTTGGTATCATTACGGGACACCTACCTTTACACTGTCAGCACTGGGTGAGGTACAGACACACATACAGAGCAGAGCAGGCTGCAATCTTGTAAGGGTTCAGCTTGGGCAGCAGCCTGGTGTGTGTAAAAATGTCAATAGCAATACAATTACTTACACCAGGACACTCCATTTCCTCACACACGCTGGCCTGTGGACAGGGGCATTCAGACTGGACTTTACCTTTATCTGTATGAAGCTTTGGCACGCCACTTACTGGCTCTACAGATATCCTCTGGAGAAGACTATAGACCTGAGCCTGCTTTGTTGTAGTGATATTGGCTGCTAAATGCTCCTGTTATCTTTGGTCACTTCTGTGGACTCCTTATGCCTTATTGGCATTGATGTTTCCATGAAGAAACTATAACATTCAAGCTTTCCACTGCAGAAAGGGTACATTACAGAGGAGAAAGTTTCTTTAAAATGTTCTTCAGAAAAAGTTTTAGAAATGCCAAATGG
This sequence comes from Enteromius afrohamiltoni, assembly GCA_034779775.1. Classification (NCBI taxonomy): domain Eukaryota; kingdom Metazoa; phylum Chordata; class Actinopteri; order Cypriniformes; family Cyprinidae; genus Enteromius; species Enteromius afrohamiltoni. The sequence goes on from JAUYWG010000051.1 coordinate 403,977, forward strand.
AAATCACTCTCAAAACTGAAGTTATTTGCGTAACGATAACCATAGCAATGGACTGACCGAAGAGGTGCCCTGAAATATTCCTTGGGGAAATAAAAAATGGTTCTCCCATCTCCCCATAGATATTTAAATTGTATTTTTTGTATATTATTTCATAATTTTATTTGTGTTATGTGAATTATTTACTGTGGGACTTTTATTCTGAAGTCGCAATAGCTAGGCGGAAGCACGGATGCTCGGTTATGTTCAGAAACGAAAGAGAATGGATGATGACGCAGCGCAGCTTAGAAATGCTATCTTTTGACAGTTTGGTTCTGGAAAACATTTGACTGTAAGTCATTTATGATGTTAATTGCATTGCAACTATGTTTTGAATGTAACAAGTTACTATCTTAAATGTTAAAACGAACACTGCTTATGCTACTCCTTATGAATTATGGCCTGCTCTGGAGCTGAGGAGAGAAGCCTTCTGTCTTACCAGTGAAGACGTCACCTTCAGACTATGGACCAGCACTGAGGACACAGAGAGTGCAGGACTCATGGGAACCGACCATCAAAGCAAAGCACCACCTACATTATAATGTAGCACTCTTTACCAACCTCTCTCCACAAAAGGCTGTCTCGGTATTAAACAGGTCATATGATACAATTTCAAGTGTTCCTTTGTCTTTGGAGTGTTTCAAGCTGTTCCCTGAAGTTGCAAAGCCAGAGATCTTCTTTATAAAAGTTATGACTTTTTCATTCCACCCTTTAAACATGCCTCCACTTTTCTACATCACAGAGTGGGTTTTATTGTCACTAGAGTGTTGCTGCAGGCGCCATGTTCTGGAGATGCTGTGCCATTGTGAAAGTGAAACTACTTTGTTTGTGCTTCCAAAAGAGGACACAACTAGAAATCAGTATTGATAAGTTGTGTTTCCAACACTGTTCCAGAACAGTTGAACACAGAAATTAGAGAAGCCACCTTCAATACCACGACTGAGGTGAGACCCTTGAGCAAGGCCCAAGTTAAATGCAGAGCACAAATTCCAAGTATGGGTCACCATACCGGGCCACAAGTCAATTAATTTATGGAGGACTGATTCCTAAACCTGACAGAGCAGTCTATGCTGGCTGTGCACAGAGACTAGAAAGTGAGACAATAGTCCTTTCTAAACGAGAAATACACAATCACACGGTGCGTTTTTTTTTTTTTGTGAAAAAATGATATGCGTTTCAATATGCGTTTCTAAGCTTGATTAATTTACATCACAAAAAACACTCCGTCCAAAATTCATACCTCCGTTTTTAATCCACTTCCATTTCCATCAATCTGCGCTGCTGTCAACGTCAACACTGCGCAGTGTTTTTTGTGATGTAAATTAATCAAGCTTTGAAACGCATATAACTTTTTCACATAAAAAAGGCCCCGGAAACTAACCGGGACTACTTTCTTAAAAAACTTCCAGCGGCCAGAACTCTGACCAGGGAGGTGATCACAGAGTGGGTCAGTGTGTATATACACTGTAGTGCTGGTAAGGATTGCATACAACTTCATGTCTTAAATAGGCGAACTAACCCTTTAAGGTGTGTTAAACCATGTTAAGCTGTTTCCTTGTAATGGACTTCTATAGGGGTGAACGCTTAAACATGATATAATTCACTTCATACACGGAATAAGAGCTTGTTCTTTTGACAGTGGCAAGTCTTTACTATGAATAAAATTTGACAGAAGTTTGGTTTCCCCTGGTCCTTATTAAGGTAAAGTAGCGTCCGTTAAGCCACGTTAAGCTGTTTCCTAGACTTTTACGGGGAGAAAACAAATAATAATATTAATATTAACAAATCATTAGTGTGTCCGCTTGGACCTAGGGCTAGCTTTATATGTGGATAGTATAGAGGACATGTACTTTATTAATGCAATAACAGTCATGGCCGTGATGTTACAAACAGTATAACATTCACTGTCTGCCTTTAGAGTTTTGTCATGATCTACAGGCTCCACATACAGTACATGGGATTGGTCACATTCAAAACAGATCTGGAGTATTGTAAAAATGCACTTTAGTGGCCAGCTGTGGGTGAAAAACTTTCTTCTGAAGCCAAGCGGTTTGAAGAAGTCTGTGTATTGGCAGCCAAATAGTAAAAATGTCATAAATTATGCAAATAAACAGATTTCATGTGCATACAATATTAACAAATGTTAAACCACATCCACATCTGCCTTGCACATTAAATGTTTATGAAAGGTTATTCACATTTAAAACATTTCTATTTAAAAATTTAAAATACACACTTTTAAAACGTGTATCAAAATTCAAGTTATTTTGCTTTGTAAAAAGTTGACACAAAAAAAGTTATCCAAAAGAAGGAGAAAAATAAATGTTATTATAGTTTCAGTTCTCACTGTTAACTAGTTGCTTTTTAGCATGACTATAATTAACATGTTGGATATGTATTGGCACATATTGCACATATTGCATAAAGCACTGTCACCTGATCATCCTGACATTCCTGCCACACGATCACAATCTCTAGATTTCTAACATCTGTTCCCCATCAGACTCCCCTCCTTATATTCAATCTCTCATTCACTTGTCGGCTGGTCCACTTGTCAGTTGGGACTGGATTTGGAGGAACTGTGATTGTGGAATCTCAGATAAGACTTGGAGACTTACCTGCCTTATTTCCCTTTGTTTATTTACAGCAGTTGCTGTTTGGTCCTGAGTTCTGTTTAAGTAAATGTCAGTTTGATTCACTCGCTTGCCTGCGTATTCTATCAGGAGTGACAGTAGACCAGCCCCACAAACAACTCTCCGGGGGGAGTTTTTGGGAGATATGGACCCCCACGCAGATGCATTTGCAGATCTCGTTCAAGCCCTACAAGAGGCGCTGCCACATCCCTCTGCCCATGCTTCGAGCCCAATTTCCCATCCTAAGATTTACTCCAGTTGATCCAGCCCCGTGCGATGGCTTCCTACTACAGTGTGAACTATTCTTGGAAATGAAACCTGGCCATTTTCCCACTGATCACACCAAGATTATCTTCCTGATTTCTCACCTGTCGGGCAGAGCGTTTCAATGGCAGAAGCACTGTGGTCATCCAAAAGTGCATATCTAAACACCTATGAGGCATTCTATGGTCACAACAACAAAATATTTCGTGATAACAATCCCTCTTTTCTGTTATAATGTTTGTTACTGACTTTTGATGGAAAGCTATTTTAAAATGTTCACATATTTTTATTCACATTTTGATTCACCTGCTACTGTGAACGAGGACTTCATTATCGCTGAAAAAGCGAAGAATTTGTAGATTAAGATTCAAACAAAAACACATCAGTAGTGAATTGTGGCACTCAAGTGAAGCATCATACATCATGCTAAAACTACATCTAGATTTCCATAGCTTCCAAGTTCACGTTCAAGCAGAAAGAGAGAAAAATAGAGCAGGAACATGATTCTTATGTTGTATCCTCGATTATTCCGGCTCTGGGCGATATGTTTTAATAATGAGCCGCTTCTCTCGCAGAAGTCTGCAGCTTGCCAGTAATGCCTGTTTCACATGTCAGCTTGGGCTGCTTTAATCTCAAGCTCATTACAGAGGAGCGGGGCGAGCAGAACACAACACAAGCCCGTGGCGTTGAATTACTTTTCCACAGACCCACACACTCGTCAGGACCCCTGAGACGCAGCAGCCACACACACGGCCCGCTTCAAGCTTACTGGCCTTCTTTATTGAGTTTGTTTCCCATGCCGAGGGAGAAAATTTACCGGCAGGTCAAAACAGGGCTGAAGAGAAGAACTGCATCTTCCCTGTGCTTCCCTATTGCTTCATCTGTGCAATTTAAACCATGAACTATGGGGTTTTAGTGCTTGAAAATTGTGAAGGTGTCCTGTAGTGTAAACAGTGAGACCTACAGTTCACAGCAGCGCTCTGCAATGGTTATCTGAGAACGGATGCATGAGCATCACAGAAATCCCATGATTTCACTGACGTTTTATCTCCTGCCATCTTTACTGCTTAATAAATAAGGACTGAGAGAGTGCTGTGGTCATGTATCGTACACAGTCAGCGCTCTTGGAGGCCTTTGGCGCCTCATTTGCATGAATTGCTCAGGCGGATAATGACACAGGACGTTTCCTCCGGCCCGAGCAGTGACTGTGGCAGCTGATTCAATTACATTTGCCCAACCTGCATTCATTCCATCACAATACTAGATTCCCCCATCTACAGATTTACTTAAACCGGGATTAAATTAGGCGCAGAATCTCCTGGTGATGGTGGATATATTGGATTAGGCTTGAAATGCATCTCATGCAGACTCACATGTGAACTATACGAGGAATGCACAAGAAGTTTCAAAATCAACATCAATCCTGTTCATGTAGATATCCAGTCTAGATCATTGCATACTGTATGTATGTGTTTGTTTGTTCCTTTTTTTTGTGGTTAAATTATTATTATTATTGTTATTGTTATCATTTTTGTTGTTGTTTAATTACATGTAGAAATAATTGAATGAAAGTACAATGAAATGTATCCATAAAACCTTATTTACCAATATACTGTAAATATATTTCAAAAGTCTGTGTTTTCATTTCAATTATTCAAGGATTATGCATTTTATGATTTCATGAATGAAAATAATATTTAAATGGCTCCTGCACAAAAGACGTAAATTAAAAACATGCTGGAAAATATGTTGTTGTTATAGGTATTTAAATGTTTGATTTATCTTTATTAAACATTATCATGTGTTCATATAGTGAGATACAGATGAGTGTCAGGTGTAATTTATCTAGCATTTGCTAAATTCCATGACATTCAGTGGTGAAATAAATCCCATGTAATCACTGGATTCCTAAATTTTATGCACCATGAAAAATCTTTCATTAAAATAATACCAATTATTTCTTGCTGCACCTCAGACATCACACATCTCTTTGGTTGCTCCATCTGTCCCTTTCAGCCATCTGCTTCTTTTTTCACAATGCCATCGATTTCCAGTGGATAAAATCATGTCTTGCCTGTTTCTCTCAGAAATGTATGTTTTTAAATCTGATATCTGATTGATCTATAATGAATCCTGAATTATTAATAACTGTACAGTAGCTCATGATTGACACCTCATCAAAATATCCGCCTCATGCTTCCAGATGTTTCCACTGCTCTCCTTGGACTCTAGATGAGAGTGACTGTGAATGGGTGCTGACCACATCCCTTCTCTGCTAGTCAAACAGCATCTCATGCCACACAGCCAGCATTCACAGCCCTCTTCCAGCTGTTACACAGCCACTGAATGGAAACTCTGTCGAGATCATCATCATTTCCCTGATGAGGCTCCACCACATCCTACAATCCCACAATCTGCCAGCCGGCTCCAAGCTGAGTTCAAAAGACTCAAGGATCCTTGAAGAGGGCTTATGGTCTATAGCGTTTCAATGATACTGCTCATTTTCCAGTGTGCTAACCATGCTCATGTACTAGCTGTACTTAAAGATTGGCCATCTGTGAGTTATGCTTGCCGTTGCATACTAGTAATTTGTTTGGTTTTATATTTACATCTACAAATTTGGGAGCCACTTTTATCCAAAGCAATGTAAAATGTTTATTTGTTTTCATTTTTATATAGATCCCAGTTGATCCCATTACCTTTGTTCGGCTAGAGCCAGGCTCTGCAAGAACAGCAAGCAATCTTAACATATATTTTTCTGTTAATGTGTGACATGATATCTTCCAACACAATCTCACGAGCAATTCGTACATATTCGTACGAGGTGCCAAATTTGTGCTAATTTGTACTATTTGTCTAAAACCACGTGATGGGTAGGTTTAGGGGAAGGGTTATGTTTAGATCGATCATACAAATTCATATGAATTAGCATCTCGTAAAGTACGTACGATTTAGAATAAAAATGTGCGGTCGTGCATAAATGCATAGGCAATAACTGCATATAGCAGTGCACCATTTGGGTCACAACATTATTTATTGTTTTTAATTTGTTAATTAAATTAAAATTGTTTAATTTGTATTATGTAATTTGCAAAGCCTCATGGGATTGTAGTTATCGGTCCTTTGTCTGGTTTTCAAATACCTTTCTGCTTCAAATCAAAATTAATTATAATGATTCTCCTCGTATGACTTCTTTAAAAAAATCACTCAATTTTCAATCAATTTGAGTGAGAACAACTTCTGGAAGCAACAGAAAGGATAAAAGCAAAAGTTTTACTTGCAGGTTTAACACTGACTGTAATATTTCCTCTTTTTTATGATTTATCCTTACAGTTATTCATACTTTGATTAACTTCTCTTGTGTTTGTGGTGCGCTCCAGTAGTGTATCTTGTGGACAGCTCTAGTACACTAAGGCCATGGAAAGGTCTCGGTGCATCTTCTTAAAGTGAGAGCCCTCCGTGTCTGTCCCTGTGGTCTCATAATCTCATTGCTCTGGCCCAGAACGCCCTTCTCCACGTCAGGCTGGTGATGGGCAGGGGCTCGCAGGTCAACAACGAGCTTTAGGGGAGTTATGGAGGCAGGATCCCCTGGTACGGTCAGCTGCAATAACAGACCGCAGCTCCATCAGCGTCCTTCACCTCCAAACACTCTCAGAGCCGCAAGAGCATGTGTGAATGTGGAGAAGCAGCTCATGCTCTCTTTAAGGATTAAACAATCTGAAGTGAACAGCAAACCTGTCTCACACATTAGCTGCCTGCTTTCAGCTTTCATGGGATTTGACCAGAGCAAACAGAACTCACAGTCTTTGTTTTCGGTCTAGGTAATAAGGAGGAAGCATGGAAGAATTGTTTGGAAAGACTCGGTGAAGAACAAACAAGCAGCGTGTTTGCAGAGGCTTGCTAATGGGACATCTCCCAGAGGACATCACTCACAGCAGTGCTGAGACACATCCGGCTCGCCCTGCTATAAATCTCTGCCTTAAACACCTTCACTCCTGCGACCTTGGGGAGAGTTCATGGCACACAGAGGTCAGTCTCTGTCACAACTTCTCCGCTCTAACTGAATGCCAAATATTCTTTATATTCTTGTCATGGATGTTCGAAACTGGCTCCTTCCTGAAGAGATGTTCAGCTCTTTTTATGCAGTTTAGAGGCTGTTTGAATTACACCACTAAAACAATTCAATTTACAGACAGATAATTACTAGTGCAATTAACATTGCTCAAATGTGACTAAAATGATTGATTAATTATTGATTATTATCATTATGATGGTGAACTCAGTTTGTCTTTAGAAAATGTAATTAAGGTATCATATTACAACCTGATTTCTGTAAATGCCTTTTTTATTATTACTGGACTAAAACAAAAGCTAAAGGAGTTTCAAATCACACAATTTTATTCACAATAGAACATAAAGAACATAACAAATGTTACATTTAGGTCTCCAAAAATTGGGAAAGGGGCACACAAAGGCCTGAAAATTGTGAAAAGACTCAACTATGAAAACATCTAGCAACTAATAAAGTTAACTGACATCAGGTCTGTAACAAGATTATAAAGGTCATGTCTTAGAGAGGCAGTGTCTCTCAGAAGTAAAGATGCTCTCCAATCTGTCAGAGTGCGTACAAAAATTGTGGAATACTTTAAAAACAAGTTTTATCAATGTCACAATGCAAAAACATAGCATATTTAATCATTTACAGTGCACAACATAATCAAAAGATTCAGAGAAGCTGGAGAAATCTCTTTGTGTAAGGGACAAGACTGAAGATTTTTGTTGGGTTAACGTGATCTTCAGGTCCTCAGACGACACTCATCACTCATCACATGATTCTGTCACTGACATTACTAAATGGGCCCAGGAATACTTCCAGAAACCACTGTTAGTAAACACAATTCTCAGAGACATTTCAAATGGACCGTTTTAAAGTGGACACGTGTTGTAAATCATAGACGCTGTGTCCTATGAGCTTATGAGGACGATATCTTCTGCGTGTTATCAGTGTTCAGTTCAAAAGCAGCATCTCTGCTCTGATGGTATGGGGGTGTATAAGTGTACACAGTAATTTGGAGATTTTTACAGTCAAATCAGAATTTTCCAATCTTGCCAATAGTCAACTGACCTGTACCCAAATCATATGTTTGGGGACGGGACAAAATAAGAGTCATGTCAGTCATTAGACAGTCAAAATTACTGATGTTAACACACAGGGATAATGTGTAACAGATGCCTCAAAGGTACAAACGTGCCATATTGTATCAAAATATTATAGCAGTGCTCTCATTATTACATTATGTATATGAAAAGAGTTATTAATACTCTTAAATCAGGCTCCGCGAATCGAAGCATCAAAACGCCATCCATTCGAGGAGACCCGTAGTATGCAGTATATGAGCAGCTTCATGTTCTGGAAGGCACTATTAATGCTGAAAACTATGTAAAGGTTTTAGAGCAACATATGCTCCCCTCCAGAAGCCGTGTATTTCAGGGAAGGTTATGTGTATAGCTATTACAACAGCATGACGTCTGGTAGAAGAGTCCAGAGCTGAAGTGACCTGCTGCAGTCCAGATCTTTCACCTATAGAGAACATCTAAAGCATCATTAAACTAACAATACATCAAAGACGACCACAAGCTTTACATGTAGTTACAAAGTTACTTATATTTAGCAGATGTTTTAAAGGGGATCAGCAATATAAAATGGAACCAATAGGAACTGTGGACTGCTGTCTTCCTCTGAATATTGGTTTAGAGAGATGTGCAACCATATTAGTTTTGTTGTGGTGTTCTTTTAATCCCAAATCACAAAAGGATGTAATTATTATACATTTACATGGAATATAGTTTCTCACAGTGTATCACCCATTCCCTGCAGCAATGGGCTGAAAAACATAATAACATCTGAAAGTTAAAGGAATAATCATATTTCATGCGTATAGCTGTTGTTATTGCATGGCTGTAATTATGCAGTAGTCCAATCACAGCTCATTTCCCAAGGCTTCTGCGTTCTGACCACACCAAGGACAGAATTAATAAAGGATTCAGTGTTCATCCTCTCCCGACTGTCGTGTATTTCTACGCTGAAGGCTAATTGTGCCTCAATTTGTTGAACCTATTCTCATTGCACAAGCAAATATGTAATCACTGCCAATCTAACATTTACAGTGGGCCTTGTGAGGGTTTTACAGACCAACATAAAAGCCAGAATTACAGTAAATTAATCTATAAGTTAAAACTTTGTAATTTCTGATTATCAAATGAATAGGTTTTCTGATGAGTTTAACCTGCTGGAGTCCAAGGGAGTTTTGGGGGTCTGAAGAACTTTTGACATGCCCTGACGTGTGCTTTTTCAATATCTTATAAATATTCATATTCATGGCTAAAGATTCTACTATATTTAGCACAAACTGGGATACAATATTTGAAAACAACATGTGCATATTTGTGTTTTTGAGAAAACAACATTAATGCATGGTTAGTAAAAAAAAAATACAATATCAATTTTGAAATGAGCATTTGCACCAAGAACCATAATGATAAATATATTACGCTGATTCCACATCAGCATAAAATGCCGTTCTGTTCATTATAAGTGAGCAGCAATTTTTTCATCTGCCACTTTAAATGCTACAGCACCACAAAGTTGTGGATTTTAATTTGACTGTCAGTGTTTTCATAATTTATCAGTGTCACACTCAGAGACCACAAACAATAGGGATTTAAGTGAAGAGAGTTTATTAGTACACAAACAGAGGTTTCTCCTTTTCAACAGGTCATCATAAGGTGCAGTGATATAAACAGAAATCAAGGTCAAGCAGGTTACCCGTTCAGCCGAATCACTTCAACGTTACATATGAGAACAGACTCAGGCGGCATTCGTGGAGGGTCATTGCGCTCATTGCGAGCGGATGACTGTGTTGATGTCCCGCCTCTCACTCGTGAGCAGGCTCCCCTAGCGCTCTTCCCGTGGTAAGTCGTTGGACCGTAGCAAGTTCACGGCTGCCACGGCGAGACGTCTGGGGGACCTTCAGGTGACGGTTCAGAATGCTTCGTCCAGTGCTCCAGCTGCACCATCAGAGGGTGAGTCTGATGGTGGTGCGGCCGCTGTGCAGGACAGCCGTTGCCCTGCAGAGTCTGCTCCGTCCGCGGCGGACACCGAACTGTCAGACATGCTCCTCTGCGCCAGCGGCAAGAATCGGTTTGCAGGTACCCTGTGTGCCTGCTACCGACCCTTAGCGGCTGGATGACTGGTTTCTGGGAGCCAGAGATGCGGCACCACCGCGCTCTCCCCCAGTGCCTTTCTTCCCGGAGGTGCATGGAGAGCTGACCAAGTTGTGACGAGCCCCTTACTTGTCACGCTTGCGCCCAAGCCCTTCGGCCCTCTCCGCGCTCGACGGCGGTGCAGCCAAGGGTTACGAGGGGATTCCCCAAGTGGAGCGCGCCGTGGCGGTCCATCTGTGTCCGCGCGGCGCGTCTTCATGGAGGGGTCAACCTCGTCTCCCGTCCAGAGCCTGTAAGCTGTCGTCTGCTCTCGCGGGCAAGGCTTACGGTGCTGCTGGACAGGCTGCTACCGCCCTGCACGCTATGGCTACACTGCAAGTGTA
>JAUYWG010000051.1:414616-424898 GCA_034779775.1 Enteromius afrohamiltoni
CATTCGCATTCTCAACTATCTCGACGACTGGCTAATAATAGCTCACTCGAAGGATCAGTTGTGCATGCACAGGGACATAGTGCTCTGGCACCTCAGCCATCTGTGTCTTCAGGTCAACCGAGAGAAGAGAAAACTCTCCCCAGTGCAGAGGATCTCTTAACTCGGTACGGAGCTGAACTCGATCGATATGACCGCCCGCCTCACCACAGAGCGCGCATGGGCCATGCTGAATTTCCTAGATACGTTCAGGCACAAGAAAGCGGTTCCTCTCAAAACTTTTCAGAGGCTCCTGGGGCATATGGCAGATCTGCAAGCCTTCTCTGTCGACGAAGAGTGCCTTCAGTTCGGCCCGGCTGATTCTCACGTTATACTGAGACCCCGGCCCGGCTATGTGCCCAAGGTTTCCACCATGCCTTTCTGCGATCAGGTGGTGAACCTGCAAGCTCTGCCCCGCAAGGAGGCAGACCCAGCCTTAGAGTTATTGTGTCCTGTACGCGCGCTGTACCTCTAAATTGACCGTACTCAGAGCTTCAGACGCTCTCAGCAGCTCTTTGCCCACGCACTATGCGCGTGTCCTCTTATACTCAGGCAGTGATGAGGTGCACCTGAGTGCAATCAGTGTACGGCAATATTCATTGGCCTTTAGTAAAAGCTCAAAGCAGATAGGTCTCTCTGGCGAATTCCCATATGTAACGTCTCCGTTCTCTCCTTCAGGGAACGTGGGTTATGTTCGTAACCTAGATGTTAGGTTACATAGGTAGGTATCCAGGTAAGTATGACAGGCAGGTGACAGAGAAACAGGCGGACTCAGTCAGGTAAGTAAAAGGTAAGGGTATACTCAGAGTTCGTTCTTTCCACAGATCAAAGTCCCTTTAAATGTCTTTAAATCACCCAAGAAGCAAAAATCTTGTTGAGCATCTCGATCAGTCCCGATGTTGGGCACATTGAAAACATACACAGCCGTAAGAAAAGAGAAGCGCTGTGTGCTCTTCCTGGATGAGTACAGAAAGATGCTAGCAGCCAGCTAACATGTGTAAGCATCACTGAAATATCGATCAATTTAATAATATCTAGTAGTGTGTGATGCGCCACGATTATGAAAACTTGTAGTGTGTGCATGTTTAAAATTTAAGGGAAGATAATCTGCAAAGATTCTCCTTGTGCTCAATAAGCAATAAGATATCATAATTGGTTAGTATTTTAAATCTCCTGTTGTCACGAGAGCGAGGCGAGGAGACATGCGGGTTCATATGCAGGCTGTTTATTGAAAGGCACAGAGCAAAAACAGACAGGCTTAAGGTTGTTACCAGCAGAAAGGGATGGAGGAGGAAAGCACGAGAATGGTCAGTCATTGTGCTTCCAGAGATGGATGGAGATGAATGGATGTGAGGGTGTTTGCACAGGCCCTGGTGTCTGCTGGGATTGCTGTGAAATACTGGCTGTGTCTGGGCCAGGACCAGACGGGTGAGATCCTGCCCATGAACCTCACGCTTTATTGATTGCATGGCTCCCAATGAAACATTCATTATTCATTTTCCCACAGACATTTCATTTAAGGTACTGCCTGCTGTCTTCAAAACGTAATGTTCAAGACAATGGACACATCATCTGATTTATTTTGTATTTCATTGTATCATCTTGATTTCTAGTTATAAAAAAAATAAATAAAGAGTGTGTGAGAGTGTGAATGTCATTAATAATGATTATAATAACAATAATGATGTTATGTTATGCAAACAGACAAAGGTAAAACAGCTCAATAACCAAATAATCTTTCCTGTTTTCCTAACTTTTTGTCACTTAATGGTCTCATCTCCTCTGACCTGTCTCACCTGCTTGAGTCTGTAGTTCTCTTTAGGACATTCAGATAGACAGGAAAATGAAGAGCACCATTCAATCTCATGAAAGCAATCTCATTTTTATTACTTTCATTTGCTCCATCAAAATCTAATACACAAACTGTCAGTGGATTCACATGCTGTTAGTGAATGGTTCTGGGTAGAAGAAGGTTTGTTACACACATTCACATGAATTCACGCTGTTACTGGATGATACTGTGTGAGATGTGTGCCCATGAGACATCTACCAGACCTGTATGGAGCTAGTTTTATGACAAAACTATTTGAATTTGAATTATGCACATTTGAATTATTTACAAGTGTTATTTAACAAAACTGAATATTATATGGGATTTAAAATAGCTTTGAATTTGATTTCAGATCGTACAGAAAGTAGGTTTGGCCACTCACACATATGCAGTAGTTTTACAAATCACCCCTAACAGTGGCCTAACTACAGACAGTGCCCGTGCCACGAAGTTACTATATTCTTTTATATATAGAAATAGTGAATAACAGTGAATAAATCTATCTGCCGGTTCTAATCCTCCCCCGCACAGTTTTTTTTTTTAGTAAAACCAATAGAGAACTGATAACATCACGAGCGCTCAACATAACACATCCCAGCCATAGATCGCCTGTTATTTAAAACAGACTAACAATTTTTTTTTATGGTATGGAAATGTTTCTTTCTTTCGGGTACATCCAGCCGCGCGTGCCTCTCCGAGAGGATTGCGGTCGCCGTGAATTGTGTGCGTGCGTGTTTGAGGGATGCACGCAAAGATAACGTTCAGTTTAATATGAGAAAATGATTTAATCAGATGATAAAAATTATAGCTTCACGTTTAAAATCGAGTTAAGGAAGATGTATGGCACTCGTGCTCAGTGCATGTCTTCACACAGACAAACGCTTCTGGTAAAACACAAAACAAATCGCACACAAACATGACCTTGCTCTTGATATACAATAACTTTAGTGAACGCCACTTTGGTTTTACTAAAAAAATAAACTATGTGGGGGAGGATTAGAACCCGCAGAATTCTAGCACTAGACCACTGAAGTACACAAATAACTTCATTCACTGTTCTGAAACTTCTTGAAGGAATAATATTGTTGTATCAATATTTCTATATTTAAAAGAATATAGTACCTTGGTGGCACGGGCACTGTCTGTAGTTAGGCCACTGTTAGGGGTGATTGATTTGTAAAACTACTGCATCTGTGTGAGTGGCCAAAACGCTTCGTTTGATTTTTCGGAGACCGTCTGCTCTTCCCTGTGGATGACCTCTGACCTACTTTCTGTACGATCTGAATTTCTGCCTTTTGAATTTTAGAAAATTTAATTTGATATATTTTTTCTTCAGCTTGAAAAAGTTAAGTTGTATTTTTTAAAACTGGATATCTGCAGTCTTAGAATTCAGAATAAAACATTCCTCGTTTGAAAATACAGGTCTATAAAACTCTGCCTTAAAATAAAATCAGTTGTGTTCATTTTCAAATGTTTAATATTCAAGTAAAATAATTTCAAATTCAAATCCGAAATCAAATTCAAAGCTATTTTAAATCCCATATGATATTCAGTTTTGTTAAATAACACTTGTAAATAATTCAAATGTGCATAATTCCAATTCAAATAGTTTTGTCATAAAACTAGCTCCATAGACCTGGAGAGTGTGAGATGAATGATGTGAACTGTCACTGCCACAGAAAATCATCACAAGTTGTTTTTGTAAAAAACAAAGAAGAGTAAACAATAATAGACAACTCCAGCCACAGGAACTACAGTACACCAGAAGAACAGCTCTCCCATCACTACAAGCATTTGACTAATTAGTAATCATTAGCATGACAGACACCGTACACATAGACTGTAGTTAACTAAACCCAAACCCTACCCGAAAACTATTCCTAAAATCAGTGAGAAATGATTAACAGCTGATTAACAAGGGTGTAGAAGCACCTAACCCTGATCATAAGCCTGAAACGCTTGAGTCAGTGCTGCTGAACAATCTTGTCAATTATCCACTGCTGTTCTATGTCTTCAATAAATTAACCTGATTCCAAAAAGCATCTTTTATCAATCAATCTTGACTCACATGACGTTTCTGGTGACCAGCTCAAAGCTCTTGATATAATTAATGAATTAAGACAGCAGGGGCGTCATTTATAAATCGTAGGGTGTGTGTGTGTGCGAATGCTTAAATCCATGCCAGTGCTCATTTTTATAAAAACTGTCTTTGATGTGGAAAAGTGCTTAGCATCACATCAGGCTCTGAGCAGACATGCACTTTTTATTACTGGAGTACTGCAGGCTTTTGAAAATGTAAGTTGTTCTTGCGGCTCATTGCTCTAAATTATCATGATTGGTGATATTTCATATGTTAATGACAATTATAAGTAGTTTACAAGGCAGAGAGCTGAAATAATTTGTTTGCGCACAGGTTCAAGATCATTTGCGATTCATAGATTTCACATCTGAAAGAGACGTGTATGGACGTTTTCAGTTCCAATGTTTAATCAAACATACGCATATCTGAGAAATGATCTTAACATCGAATTTAGGATGGTTTCTGCACAACATTTTATAGATGAAGCCCCTGATGTCAAACTGAACAACTGGCTCTGAGCTAAACGAGACCTGCTGATGACGTGCCAAATAAACACATCCATCCTCTGAGCTCATCAGCCTACAGGTAACTGACTTACAGTTGTCTTGGCATATTAAGCCGTAATGCATGAACGAAGGCAAAACATAAAACGAATCATGGACTCTTGAACCCAAAAAAATCCCTGCTGTTTATAGTTCCTCGCTTCAGACGTGCATTATCATTTGTTTCATAACAAACAGCGTCGCTCCCAGCAGCCCTCAGCTCCTGCGCAGTGATTTACTTTGCCTTGTACCAGTACTCTCTGCACCGAGATCCATAAATGCATGAGCAGGAGATAAGAGAAGAAGTGAAGAGCGAACGGTGAAGGAGACAGACAGAGAAGAAAGAGTGCAGGGAGTAAGAATGAGTGAGAGAAGGCCTGGACTGATTAATAAAACAGCAAGGCCCAGCATGAGTTTATTTCTCCAGCAGACTCCAGTGTTTCTGTCTCAACAGCAGCTCTCTGTGTCCCGGATCTCCAGATACAGGAGTGTCCAGGACTAGATGTCCACGGGTCAACCACTGCCCAGTCAGACTGGAGAAGAGACAGCGCTGCCTCTCCGTCATACTGATGCCACTGCCTTTCACATGAGCTCAAACACAGTGCAATTAGTGTCATACACACACACACGTGTCACCACAGCAAGAGATTACACATTCAACTCAAATAATAAGGATGAGAATGTAATAATAGCTTAGGACATCGTGAAAGTGCAGGAAAAAAAGCTCTGTATCTCTGCAAACGTGCTGGATATTCATGTAGGCACAAAGATGGATATACTGCAAATGTTTCCTCTTAATTCAAACTCCACATTGCATTTTAAACGTTCTGCTAGGTATTACTTAAACACAATAAAATATATGTATTAAAACTGCTCTATATATCTAGGTTTTCTAGTTGCTTTACTTTAAAAACTTGATGAACTTGGTAACACTTTACACTAAGGGTTCCATTAGTAGCCCTCTGGGGGTTGCAGTTACTGAAACTAATGTAAAAATGAATAAATAGAACCTTTAAGTGTGTTACTGTGACAACTTGCTCCATATAGGGGACAAACAAGCAAAAACATTCCAAGTGAATAAACAAGTAAAGATAATACATGGCTATGAGATAAACTGGCTGATGATGCATGCGCTGATATCTGCAGGCTGACTTACTCCAGCTCAAGTCCATTACTTTCAGGAAACTTTCAGTGCATTGCTTTGAACCTGATTCCAGTGCTCAGCATAAAAACCTGCTGATATGAAGCTTTCTGTGCTCTGATAGACAGCACATGAGCGCCTCCTTCAGGAGCAGAGAGGAATCTGTCTATCACTCCATTCCACTGACTCACAGAAGAAAGAGATGAATGACGTTTCTGGAGCATTCGCATCTCATGCATGCGTTAGATGAGTGGTAGAAGCTGATCTCAGACCTGGTGATTGACATTCCACATAACGTTTCTTGAAAACATTTTAAAATCTCATACACATCCCAAATTCCAGCTCACGCGATCGAGACTGCAGGAGATCATCAGCTGTGAAGCTCTCAGTAAACCCATCCAAACCCAGAGTGAAGAACAAGTGCTGCATTAGTCAGAGTTAGATCTGATCACGTTACAGCCGTCTGATCTCTGCTCTCTGTGAGCTGCTGGCTGAGGGGATTGAGTCACACACATTCATTTATTCCTCTGTCAGTCTGATCTGTACTGCTCCGTGTCTGAGCTAATGTCTGCCATGAACCCTAAAGATGAAATAAGTGCTTGCTATGTTGCACTGTTAATGATCTACAGTCAAGCCATCTAAACAGACTGCGTCAAAGCAGCTTCAGAGAGCAACAGGAAAAAGAAATACAGAATCTATCATGCAAACTATTTAATCTCTCAATTATGTGTATTTATCATATAGCACTGTTCAAATTATTAACCCAACTACGTTTAATTGTACCTTGAGTTATTGATTCAAATATACAAAATATAGATGACATTAGCTATGTGTAGGTAAAGTGATGTGTAGTATTTGAGTGAATCTGTATAATATCATTAGACTTTAAAGTGACAATGACAAAAGACATTTTCATTTTTCTAGTAACTGTACTAGATTATATAGTTGCATTAATTTTTTGCACAGAATATTTTTGAGCCGTGAGCCATCAGGACTTTCAGGGGCATTCGTGTTTAGAATTAGGCCTGTTTGAAAATGTGCAAAGATTGTTAAGGCACCTGGAACATGATCGTTAAATTTGTTCCAACAAAACCGATGCAAAGCGACGACTCCAAGGTCACAGGTTCGATTCTCAGGGAAAGCACAAACTGGTAAAAAGCAAACCTTGAATGCATAAAAGGTGTCTGCAAAATTGTACAAATCTATGGGACACAACAGTTTTTCCGTCAGTGACATCTGATTTGCTAATCAGTAACTGAAAGCTAAAACATTTTTCCTGGTATGCTTTGATGTACCATGCTATTTCACGAATCCAATCGGCAGCTCACAAAACACACTCGTTAAGTGACGGGAGAGAAAGCATCCGTCCAAATCTTTGCGGTTGCGTCTCAATGGCACATCTCCCACCAGATCTTCAGCTTGAATAGCTATTGTAGGAGCTGTATGCCGTAGCCTTGGCACGTCCTTGTTTTGCCACGTCCTGTTTGTTCCTAGATCAACATACTTTCTTAACCCTGGGACAACATTTTAATTCAAAAATGAAGTCTTGACCATATCTCTACACATAACCTTAATCTGACCCATGAGTAATGCCAGACTGACACTGATGTACAAGCACCAAACACTGATTGTAAGCCTAAACCACAAAAACTGTAAACTGTTTCTTCAAATCTGATTGGTCAATCACAATGTTGACCCGGGGCCATCTTAAACTTGACAAAGTCAGGTTAGCCGTAGCCTTGACTCACAATTCTCTGCGAATCTGTTGGCGCTCGTCTGGATCTGGAGAGGCTCAGCTCAAAGGAGAGGCAGCTCCATCACTAAGGCCTGTTTGTAAGCGCTCAAATACCTTCCGCAAACACATTCAGTCTGAAGGATGAATACAGGTCAATATCAGCAAGTCCTTTTGAGCCTCGGAGCAACCTAAACGAAATAAGTGATGAAAAACTGAGTTTCCAAGTGAAGATGAATAAAACATGTCATATTAGAGCTAGAGCTAAACAAACTTAACGCTTGACTTCTTGAATTTTATTTCATTCTGTTTAAAAGTTGAATATTCTTTATTGTCTCTTTCATTTTGTGTTTAAACACATCAGCCGTTACTTCTTGGCAAATCTATCTCTGGTGACGCTCTGCATTTGCTTTTCTTCTGAAAAAAAAAAAATTCCCCATTGTACGGGTACATTTCCAGTCATTGCGTGTGATTTAGGATAATGAAGGATGCTCATTGTTTGAGGGCCGGTAAATTGTCATTTTTTGCTGCAGATTTATTACCTCATCTTTGGCCTAAACCCAAGAGCTTGAAGGCACTGGATAAAAATAATGCCCGCTAATGGCATCTGGATATTAAATTATGTTAATGCGTCTCAGAACCATTAACAATGTGGCAATTTTTAATAAATTGGGTATCTATTTCTCTTCTAATCCAACCATTTGGCTCTGGAAAGCATGAGAGAGGTGTGTTTAATTTAAAGTTAATTACTTTGCTAATGTTATTT
The DNA here is from genome assembly GCA_034779775.1 of Enteromius afrohamiltoni. Taxonomy (NCBI): domain Eukaryota; kingdom Metazoa; phylum Chordata; class Actinopteri; order Cypriniformes; family Cyprinidae; genus Enteromius; species Enteromius afrohamiltoni. The sequence continues at coordinate 422,745 of JAUYWG010000051.1, forward strand.
CTTGGCGTTCGGTCTAATGGGGGATATTACAAACTTTTGAAATGTTCTGGTTTTAATAGAGGACAATTATGTGCGCTTGAAACCAGTACCTGACAGAATCATTAGAGTCGCACAAAGACTCTGATCTATGACGCCTCTACTAATAACCCGAGCTGCTTTAATTCACACAATATTGTGGATCAAAATGTTTGCAGAGGAAGAAGAGGGGGGGGAAACATATCCTGCAAAGTTTAAGTAAATTAAAATCATCTACAAATTTGAAATCATCTTTTCTTGTATCACATATTTCTGGGCAAACATCAGTGCATACAAAAATATGTATATTCATGATTACAGCGTCCGTGTTTGTGGAGAGAAACACATATGTGTGTAGGTTTATAATACACTGTAATCAGTGTCTCCTTGCGTTTTCAACCGGCTCAGCTTTTCACTGTGTATTAAGTGCAGACATTATGAAAGGCAGCACGCCGCATGTTAATACTGGTTCACAGTTTGCCAATCTCACTGAAGAACTGCAAACAGGCGATGGATCAGACCTCCGTAAGCAGCTTAGTGCTTCACAGCAGCTGGAGAATGTTCCTCTGCTGGCCTTTATGATCCTGGAGCTCCATTTAAACAACACAGCCCCTCACAGTCAAGAGACACACTCACAGACGACTGCATATGGACTCACTGCACTAATCTGACAACCTGAGAACAAACAGACAGGACACGGCCTAATCCAGTGTGTGTAGGTGACAGTGTTTATCAGCGGGAGCTTCCATGGTAATCCTGCTGATGAAGATTGAATGTTGCTGCTATTGAGATTTAGAGAAGCTTCTGAACCTTCTGAGAGTATGCCTTCATTCTGAGACACAGAGACCACGGAAGGCCTTTAATGGGATCTTACTCTGGGTCAACCGAGAATGACACCTAATCACACTGAAATACAGAGAAGACAACAGGATGATCGTTTTTTTCCTCCTCTAACGTAAAGGGCCATTTGATTTTTCAGTGAATTTCATAATTTTGTTACATTGTAACATTTTAGGGTTTACAGGTTTGGTAAATGTAGTCTACATTATTGAAACAAACATACAAGTATGGGTGAGTGTGTGTATGTGTATATATATATATATATATATATATATAATACAGAAAGTATTCAGACACATTTTTCATTCTTTGTTATATTGCAGTCATTTCTAAAATCATCAATTTTTTTCCTCATTAATGTACACGCAGCACCCCATATTGACAGAAAAACTCAGAATTGTTGAAATTTTTGCAGATTTATTAAAAAAGAAAAACTGGAATATCACATGGTCCTAAGAATTCAGACCCTTTGTTCAGTATTTAGTAGAAGCACCCTTTGATTGAATATAGCCATGAGTCTTTTTGGGAAAGATGCAACAAGTTTTTCACACCTGGCTGGGCCATTCAAGAACAGTCACAGAGTTGTTGCTCTTTTTTTTATATTTTAGCTGTGTGCTTAGGGTCATTGTCTTGTTGGAAGGTAAACCTTCGGCCCAGTCTGAGGTCCTCAGCACTCTGGAGAAGGTTTTGGTCCAGGATATCCCTGTTCTTGGCCGCATTCATCTTTCCCTCGATTGCAACCAGTGGTCCTATCCCTGCAGCTGAAAAACACCCCCACAGCATGATGCTGCACCACCATGCTTCACTGCTGGGACTGTATTGGACAGGTGACGAGCAGTGCCTGGTTTTCTCCACACATACCACTTAGAATTAAGGCCAAAAAGTTCTATCTTGGTCTCATCCGACCAGAGAATCTTATTTCTCACCATCTTGGAGTCCTTCAGGTGTTTTTTTAGTAAACTCCATGCAGGCTTTCATGTGTCTTGCATGAGAAGAGGCTTCCGTCGGTTACTCTGCCATAAAGCCCCGACTGGTGGAGGACTGCAGTGGTGGTTGACTTTCTACAACTTTCTCCCATCTCCAGACTGCATCTCTGGAGCTCAGAGGGTTCTTCTGTACCTCTCTCACCAAGGCTCTTCTCCCCCGATAGCTCAGTTTGGCCAGACGGCCAGCTCTAGGATAGGTTCTGGTTTTCCCAAATATCTTCCATTTAAGGATTATTGAGGCCACTGTGCTCTTAGGAACTTTAAGTGCAGCAGAAATGTTTTTGTAACCTTGGCCAGATCTGTGCCTTGCCAC
>JAUYWG010000051.1:425803-438193 GCA_034779775.1 Enteromius afrohamiltoni
GAGCAGCCATCAAGTGTTAGACAGTCTTCTAGATTATTACCTGTGGGTTTTTTAGGTCCGATAATTAATACCTCTGAAAACTACAATGAAAAATAAGCACTGGTTTTAGTATACCTATGTAGCGTCAACCTCCGTGGCTCTCTCCGACCGTCATCGGCGGGAACCTTCGCCGGAGTATTAGTTTCCGTCCGGACCTCTTCCGGGGAACACCTCATCACTTCCGCACCAGGTGCCGGCGTTTAGCGCTGCTATTTAAACGAGTGCTTTGATGAAACTAGTCGCGAAGTTTTGTACTGCCCCGGCGACAACTCTGAGCGTTATTATCTACCTTTGGATTGCCTTCTTGTTTCTGATTGCCGACCCATTGCCTGATACCTCGACCCGTGCCTGGACTTCTACTTTGATTATTGCTGGATACCCCGACCTACTGCCTGGACTCACTCTGTGCTTCTGTCTGTTCTCTGATATCACGGTTTGTTGTTGACGACCCCTTGCCTGTATAACTCTGCCTTTAATAAAGTTGCATATGGATCCTACCATGTCTGCTGATCAGTCTCATGCACAACAACCTAAATGATATGTAATAAATAATACTAATAATTACCATGTTGCCATGGCAATAAATAGGAACCTTAAGCTTAAATACTGAAAAACTACAACTAAAATGTAAATGCTACATTAAATTTACATTAATACATTTGTAGAATTTATAAGTCTATTTGGATAAAAGAAATGCATTATATAGGTCTACTTACTGCTCACTAATTTGATAGAGGCCATGTACACTGGCCAGCCATGTTTTGGCCTTTTCCCTTTCTGCCACTCCACAGCAGCTGAATAGTCAGTTTGTGGGTATCCATCGTCATCCATTTTGGTGTCATCATATTTACGTATGGCATCAGTTTTCACCTCGCTATACGTCCCAGCATCCTCCCCGCTGACCCACTGCAAATTTTTTCATCACACCTTGGGAATTAAAAAAAGGACTGCATGTAGCCTATTCACTTTACATTAATGCATATGAGGCTGCTTCATGGTGTCTTTCGAGGTTGACTGGTATAATGACTGAAATAATATTAGGTCAGCTAAATGTGTAACCTGCTTGTGGAACTTATACGTTAGTGTCATCTGCTAAATTTCAGCTTGTGGAAGATATGTTACAATGATATTTTAAAAATAGAAGCAGTGTAATGTTGGCATAAACCATTTTTTTTCAACAGCTAACGTTAAATACACAACGTAACGTTAGACCTGGCTTTATTTCAAAGTTTTTGCAGAGCATTTCTGGATATAAGGAGTGTCTAACGTTAGCTGGTAAAGTTACCAAACCAACTCTTGTAACTTAACTTGTCTGATTGTTTAGCATTAACAAATACTAGAGTCTTTCAAATACTTTTTGCCAGACTTGCAGTGTGCATTCACTCCTGCATTTGACTAAGAGTGTTGAGAATTTGGGTCCTCTCTGGGCCCAGTCTGCTTTCATGTTTGAGAACTGTAATGGCTACTTGCTCAAGCAAGTAAAAAGCAGTAATGCAGCTTTGCAAAAGGGTAGCATGGACTCGCATCACTAAGGCCTGCTCATCTAATGATGTCTCACCTGAAATGAAATTCTACACAGAAATGACCTCTGGTAAACATCATGTAAGGAACTACGCTAGATATGACGGTGTGACTGCACTTGGAGTGCCAAAGATCAGGCCAGTGTCTGAAAATGATGTGAATGCATTGCATGCATTACTAGATGTACCTGGATGTTCTACTGGCAGGTACTAGAACAGAATAGTTGTCAGTGGAGAGGTCATTCACAAAAACTACAACGAAACGTGTATGATTTGAAAATACAATATTAATGTGTGAAATATGCAGTCACATCTTGTATAATTCCATTAAAAATGTTGTAAATTAAAATGTGTGCTTGTGTGTGTTTCATGTAAGGCTGAAAATCAGCATACAGATAATGACTACAATTGAAAAGTGCAAGGGCATGATTGAAGAACAGCCTTGTACTGGTTGGTAATGAGAATCAGTTTTATTGCCACGCATGTTTACACGCATAAGGGATCTGTTTGTGTCACATGCTCCACAGTGAAACAGAATGACAGTGACAAAACAGATAATAAAAGAATAAACATTAGAACAAGTAAACTGGTGCAGGTATATTACAATATAAAATGTGGTATATTATGTGCAAATTTTAAATCTAAAAAAATACAAATAAATACTTAAAAAATACTCAAATGTTATGCATTTTGTATATGCGATTTTTGCAGTCCCTCATGGTATTCTTCTGGAACATATAAGAATCGCAGATGTTTTCAACAAAAATTTCCATATGGGTGTTTATTGACGCTTAAGCATGATGCTGTGATAAGACTAACTCCATGCGCTCGATGCTGGAAAACCCATAAACCTTCACAGAAACCGGACCGCTCACTTTGTAATGCAAAACAACTCTGTGGTTTCAGAGCCGGCCGTAATGGAATTCACAGAGGCTTTTCACGGGACACAGATAGCAGCTGTGATTCTATTGTGATCCTCCAGACGTTATACATGTATATCAGGGAGTATATCACAGCTGTCTGAGCCTCAAATCCAGCCAATGTATTACAGCTGAACTGCTTTCTTCACTCGTCCGCAGTTTTCTGTCTCACCTCTGTATTGAACGAGAGTCAGATAGCATTATACGGCAACAGCAGCTGATGGACAGATTGCATTCTGATTTCCTTTTATTTATTTCTCCTAGAATAGGATGGGATCGTTGGGGTCTCCTGTCGGAACGGTCGAGTTCCCCAGTCCTGAGGTCTCCATAACCATTACAGTTCTGAAATCAGTTCAGATGAGTTTACTTGTGTTTGTAAACCTCATCCGTGGAAGTGGAAAGCAGTCCAAATGTCAGGGAAACACAGCTCAGAATCACTCCAGAACAATATTTCAGACTGCAGACGCACTTAAGCAAACACTGTTTGGAGAGCTGCTGGAGGAGGCCTTTAGAATGATTGCCCTGCCAAAATTTGTATTTTAGAGTGAAAGCATTCGCCAAACCATCAGGTATTTTTCATTTCGCCTGAGCCCCGAGGTGATGCCAGCTTATTACCGGCTGGTGATGCTCTGCCCTGGAAAATGAATGACCTGATAAAGCACAAAATGCAAAGTAGCTGGGGAATATTCAAGCCTATTCATTGCTCTGGTTCATATTTGCTTCAGAACAAGTCTGTCCCGCTGCGCTCCTCAGGGGCCTCGGTCTCTCTGATAACCCATAACTGAACTGGCTCCATCAGATGAACGCTGTGCCATATGGAAGTCAGATGAGTTTAAACACATGTCGGTGCACAGGACCCATCCACATTTCAGAGAAAAAGCAGCACATACAAATCTGGATTTAACAATATAAGAGTCAAATTACCTGCCCCTGCCACTTTTCACAAGCACACTGTTAAATACTTGCATGTGTTTGTTTGTTTGTTTACTTATTTATTTAGGTGAAACTTTAACCTTACCTTCATACCATAAACTCCTCAATTCAAATTCCTAGAGGTCAAACAGGTCAAAACCCTTAAATGTCCTGAAGCACATTCAGTCAGTCAGCTCTGGTCAATCCTTCGATTAGAGAGCATGGTGAAACCCTGAAGGTGTGACGGTTCAGCAGCCAGGGACATGATCACATATGCTTTTATTATCTGCTGAGAGGCCACGGCATCGGGGAAATCAGTTCCACAGACACATTTACACTTCAAAAACCCCACACTCACTAATATGATGTTGACTGCTTTGATGTGAAACACTGACAAACCCAGCGAGGGGTATTCCCCTGGACCGAGCGGATCGGCCCGCTCTGATGTTAATTGCAAACGAGCCATTCAGACTCACACGGGACAAGAAAACACACACATACACACACACACGTTTATGTTCAATGCACATCATGAGAAACTTCTGCTAAAGGTGAAGAGCATGTTATCAATGGATTTCTTTTTTTTTTTTAATGTACAGGAACAAATGCATGGGTCAGTCACACAAAAGTCAGAACACAATCACAGAACATGACGAGAGTACATGTAATAAAAGGATTAGTCTTAGTTCTGTAAACTCAATCAGCATGGGGCCAGTTTTTGGAGGGTTAACATCAGTAATGTGAATATTATACTGTTATACCTGGAGTTCTCAATCCTGCAGACCCTGATTAAACACACCTGAAGCAGCTAATGAAGATCTTGATGATGGCAGACAGGTGTGCTGGAGCAGAGCTGGAACTGAAGGTACCTCCAGAAACTTACATGATGCTGTGAGACTGTCTCCATTCATTTCACAGCTGTCTCAGGGTGTTTGATTATGGCACTTTGCTGAATTCGGAAATAAAACTGCACAATTTTTCCCTATTTACCACATGACTCTTCAGTAGTGACCTCATCTACTACAGGGGTGACCAATCCTGTTCCTGGTGATCGCCTGTCCAGCAAAGGTCAGCTCCATCTCTAATCAACAGTTGAAACGAAACAACACAAAGATATAAAGCTGGATATGTGTGATGATAACATTCAAGAACAGCAGTTTTCAAATCTCCCAGCACCTTAATATTGTTTTGAATTCATAACATGACATTCTTTGAGAAATTGTGCAAAAAATTATTAAACAAAAGTATATAAATTTGTGTGAAAAGAAATAAAAGTTGTCAGAGTTGTTCATTCCTTCTGAAAACTGCAGTGATACGTACTTTGTGTTTTGCTAAAAAGTGCACCCAGGTACGTTTATGCCATGAGACCAGGTAAGTATATTCAGTGAGCTTGTGTTGCTATTTTCATGATCCTGATTGGTCTCCTGTATACTACTAGCTTTTTTTTCTCTGAATTAGCTCCATGAGAAAGGCTGCCACGGGAATGTTCACAGGATGATCAAACCTCTCCTCAGGAGAACTTCATTGTCCTGCTGTGTTAGCAGCAATGGTCTTGCTTTAGATGCCAGTTGTGGGTTAATTTTCTAGGCATTCTGAATGTGTTTTGGATATCAGTTAATCCATTTGTTCTTCACATATGAGGTGTTTGCATTGGCTACTTTGCCGTTTGTGTAACTGTTACAATAGAGACTTTATCATTGAAAGCCAATTATAACCTCATCTACAGTGCCTCTAATTAGACTGTAATTAATTTGGAAATGACCTGACCAGTGTGTTCAGAGTTCAGAGTGTGGAGCTCAGTAATTAAATGGCTAACGATACGGTTGCAGCGATTACATGCGACTGCTAGATCAGTGGATTTCTGATTTCCTTTTTAGTCATCCCAATAACTCAAGCCAGACACTCTCAGATAATTAACTGATTAAATAATTGAGTTAGCAATGTAAAAACCAAGCAGATATTTCTGATAATGAGATTCAGAATAGTTTGTGTTCATGTTCTTGATTCAGGAAATGAACAACATTACATTAATGAATGAAGAAATATCTGCACTGTTCACCCACAAACCATCAGAAAGAGTGATTTCCTCAGCAGGACGGTGTCAGATGCTCAGTGTTTGTGTGAAACATGGCTGTGACCGGGAAGAGACGGGGTCATGATCATGTTTCTCCTGGACAGAGGTCAGCTGACGCTCATGTCAGACAAGAAGCAAAGACATACTAATCAGACTGACGCTGACCTTACGTACATCACGCGTGACACACGTGTGTTTGATCAGAGCGCAGCGCTTCTGGAGCTGTGTTTGGTCAGCTCAGGATGGTCACTTCATCATTAAACAGCAGTTCTGAGATCTGTAAGCACACTCCTAAATTAATGACTTCACAGGAACAAATGACCAATGCCATAGTCACAGTCTAGTAAATGTACAGTTCAGTTATGAAACTCCAGATTAGCACAATCTGATTGGAAGCGGATCACAAGGCGACCATCACAATGAAGAGTGAGCAGATATTAATTAGAGAGTGTCCTAATATTCTAATGAGAGTTAGTTGACATGTAGCTGCAAAGCTACTTATTGTCAACAGAATGTTTAAAAGGGACCACCAAATAAAGTGTAGACTAACCAGAATCAATAATTAGATTAAAGAAGGATGTAGTAACACCTGAATAACTACTATCCAATATTTTACAAAACTTACAATGATTTCAGTCATTACTAGAAAATGATCATGTTATTTATTGTAAAATACTAATCTGAAGAATTCAACCTTCACTTTAGAATGAATTATATATATATATATATAAAACACTTGTTGTTACATCCACGCCAGGCTCCACTCTCACCTCCACACAGCAGTCACCAGAATACCTGGATCCACTTCCCTCACTCATCAACCACACAGCACTCTCCGTCCGAGCTCATTCTTGACAAGTGGACTAACCTCTCTCCTCTCATATCCTTGAAACGCTACTTACCTGATTGACTTACCTGTGTATTCTCCCAGTTCTCAGGCTCCTTGGATCCCTCCTCTGTGTCTCCAGCGGATGTGGTCATGGTCTCTCCCCTCTCTGTTCTATGTCCATCCTCATCAGCTGCAAGACATCAAGGTTAATCCTTCGCCCTAGACTGTTAACTCATCTGTATTCAAATAACTTACCTGTGTATTGAAGTCATTATCGTCTGTTAACTCCTCTGCTGTCTATTAATAAAGAAACGGTTTGCTGCTTATTATTAATTAGTGTGGTAGTTGTTAAGTTTAGGGATTGGGTGGGATTAGGGATGTCGAATAAGGCGTTACAATATGCTAATAACTGGCTAAAATTCTAGTAATATGAATGCTAATAAGCAACTAATAGTTGTAAATAAATTGTCACTCTTATATATTGTGCATTATTGACAATAATTATAAACCTGTACACAATAGTTCTTAGGAAGGTATGAAAAAATAGCAGTCGCTCAATTCATTAATCAGAGTTTATTGGTAGATACTAGTAACTAGTAATGATTATTCATTAATGATGAAACAGTGTTCTTAAATGTTATCCTGAGATCTAAGAGGACATTTTTTATTAAACCGCTTCCAGCTAAAACAGAAAACCTATTGTACAGTGCTGCCATTCATTTACACAACATGCAAACGTTTGAAAACAGATTTCAAAATGCAAGTTTTTGAAAATGTCCTGTTGTTGTTTCTGTATGAACAATATATAAAGTTAGTAAGTTAATTAAGTTATAAGGTGACTAATTAAAGATTTATTTTACAGTAGATGCTGTGCAGGGGTGATATTATCTGAGATATACCACAACAGCAGTGAGAAGTGAACACACACACACACACACCCGGAGCAGTGGGCAGTGCTGCGGCGCCCGGGGAGCAGTGCCTTGCTCAAGGGAATTTGTGTTGACTCTCTACGTGTCTACCATTTACTCTTTTTACATTTTAAAATTAAGATATTTTAAAACATAGTGCATTTTAAAGATCAGACAAACTCCATCAAACAGCGATATATTTGCAAAAGTCGAGTCTGAGACTAGCACGAGTCTCGTGACATCACTTTCTCTCACTGCGCTCTTCTGAATGCTGACCTGACCGCGTCTGGTAGGTTTGTGTATGCAGAGTCTGCACTGCATTTCTGAACTTTCACAAACCCGACAGAGAGACTCAGCAGGCGTCTGCAAGCTAAGCGTCTGAACAGATTTGTGTCTGAAGGCACTGAGGTTCTGTCTGATGATGATTGTGTGTTATCAGCGTCTCCAGCTGCACTGACCAGACTCCAGCAGCTGAGTGTGGAATCAGACCTGTTTGATTTCTGTCTGGAGCTCACAGTATATTATACAGCAAACACTTTCATCCACCTTCCTCCCTGAATCACAGCATTGCTGGTGTATATTAACTCCTAAAATGCAAACATGTCAAATAATGCATCCTCATGCGGACAGGAAAAAAACAAGTGATACTGAAAATCAACGATAATGTCTTTTCAGTTGTGTTAGATTATGTTCTCAGCTTTTTAAAACTGAAAACTATGAGGTGCAGTGACAGACAGGTGAGAGACCCGGGAAAAACAGCACAAGAGGATCTGGGCACTGCTGGGCACCGGTCTGCTTGTCAGGTAGAGTAAGCAGCAGGGAGACAAAGCTGGAACTGACAGGAGACACTGCAGACAAGACAAGACAAGAGAGACACATGCTAAACAACTAGCTGTAAAGCCCGAGACACTCTGCACAATGTTAGCAATCCTAAGATCACTGCAATCCACACTGTGTGACACAGATCTAATAAACTTAGACATGACGTGTGTGTGTGTGTGTGTGTGTGTACACAACTGGTCTCAAACTCAAAAGGACTCCAAACCTAATCAAACACACCAGATAATCAAGCCCTTCAGGGGCCTTTTTCATAAAACAAGTTTGCCAAATAAGGCAGGCTTATTTCAGTGTGTCTGACTTATTTTGAACCAAACCAACTGACAAAAAGTCAGACTCACTGAAATAAGCCTGGCAAACGTGTTTTAAGAAACAGGCCCCAGGATCACTAAAAACTCCCAAATGTGAGCGGCTTAATTGGAGCTAAATTGTTCACCTTTTTCCTGCGCCTCATGATACTTTGTGCAGATTATGAGAGTGACTTCTGTTTACTCTGTAAACGATCAGCAAAAGTTTCACTCTATAAACGCAAAAATACGTTGTAAAGGAGTAAAACAAAAATGGGTACAATGAGGTGAAATTATTTTACTCACCCTTTAATCTTCATTTATTAACTGCACTAACAAATTACTTTCAGCATATTACAAAAAACTCCTAAAGATCCTCTGCAGATTTAAATTTCATTATAGTAATGTATATCTATGATTTACAACAATGGCATTTTTCTGCATTCATGAGTTCATGATTCTTAGTGCATTCCAGGGAATTATTAATGATTAATATACTGTAAATTAAAACGGGAGAGCAGAAGAATTCCTGTGGAGAGTTTCTGAGGAGTTACATGTAAGTACGCTGTTATTACAGCGGTGCACCAACTCCAGATCACACTCCTCACACTTTACATATCCCTTAACCTACCCATCTCCATCAAACTGTTCCCGTTACTCTTATACACACTGCTGTTACAGAACACAGTTATATGAAACATGTTACACATACCATTGTAAGGGCTACATGTGTGTAGTTACGGTAATACTACAGCTGTAGATACTTTGTGTTAATGTGCACTTACACTTACACTGAGTACACAGGTATTAGAGACACAAGATAAAGTGGGGCCATTACATTAAGACTACATGTCTATAACTACATCAGTTCAAAGACCCATTAAAAATGTGATTGAATAGGTTGTTGTTTACAATTAATCTGATGAGGAGTTTAATAAACATGTCCACAAAGAGCCATGCAAGCACATGAGTTTTGCCTCGGGTACCAACAAAACAAAGCCACCTCCAGCATCTGAACTCCATATTTCAAGCTGACTCAAGACTTCTTTTTCCTTGAAATCAAAGGGGATCTATAACCAGCTTTACAAGCCTGCGCCAGCTCCAGAGCATCAGAGGAACAGAGTGTTTGTTATAAACGGGACTGTAAATCATTCTCCCGCCCGGTTTGATGGCTCCGCAAGGTTATCTTACTTCAGGCCACTAATCTGAGAGGCACGTATAACAGCGCTGACAGCGAGCTGAGGACTGCAGGAAATCAGAGTGTGCAATTGAGCAGAGCCCATAACCTATTTCAGGAAAAACCTGCTTGCTTTTATCTGGGTGGCATTACTCGCATCTGAGAATGAAATTTCCAGCGTCCACACCTCGTAAATCAAACACTCACACGTCAATGTTTTTTTCTCCTGGAATGAAGACTTGGTAAAATTGATTAGATCTGATAAGGCCTGTGTGTGTGTGTTCTGTTATAGAGGGAATGATGCTGTGTGGTGTTGAATTCATGCTTTTGCTCTCTTTGATGGATTGTTGCACTGAAATGTTTGTTCTTATACTTCAGGTCATGAGCCAGAAACATTCAAGACTGTCAGCTCGACTCAGGCTTGTGTCATTGTCCCTCGGTTTCATATTTACTATGACTTTATTTCTTTTCCAAAACACACATGTAAAGATGCAGACAGCTTTCAGCTACAGCTACATCTGCTACAGCTTTCAAATCATATTTTACCTATGTGCACGCATTGCAACACATTCAAGCAAGCCTGTCAGGGTCAAGACCATAATCGCTGAAAATGGAGTTGTATATGTGTATTTAGCAGACGCTGTTATCCAAAACGGCTTTCAAAAGAGAGACAGAAGCCATTCGTCAAAACCATCCATTAGCTTTTACATTCATCACTCATTCAGCTGAAAACATCACACAAACACACAGCATCTCAAAGCTTCACAACTTGAGTGGCCGAGGTCTGTGAAAGCAGAGCTGTCTGATCACATTAATGTTTGCAGAATTGAAATGGTTCAGGTGTCACTCTACAGCACTGCATTTAACAATTTTGTAGATGAAGCATCAATCTGTGAGTACAGTACCTGCGGAGGAACATTGGTCTGGTGAATTGGGTTAGTGTTTATAGGTGATTGTATTATCAGAGTGAACATAACTAATGGCACCCAATGTAAATTTTAAAAAATAATAATAATAACAATAAAAAAGAATAACCTGAAAAACATCTAGCTACCGGGACACGTTCCACTGCAGCAAACACGAGATACGGTAGAGGGACCTTCTTGATTTATTTATTATTTTTACATAGCAAACATGCACGGGCACAGTTAACACAGTTTGGATGACAACCATCACCGGGGGGGGGAAAGGTGGTGGCACTTATCAGTTCCCCCAGCAAAATGTCTGTGGCTCAGTTCACAGAGAGTGCAAGAGTTGGTCGAATGTAAAAGACCCAGCGTCCAAATGCCTCTCAAAATGATGTGATGAGAAACATTCTGCATGACTCGCACTGTGAAGCGTAAAACACATTCTCCAGCTGGTAAACAGACATTAACTCTTCATACACAGTTATTTGGAAAGGTGTGCAACTATTCAAATTGATTAAAAAACGGATTAGCTCAAAACTCTCATTCAGACATCTCAGATATCAGCCAGGTATATGATCACTACCCTGTTTAAAAAAACAGCACATGCTTGTTAGGTATGTTTTAACCAGCTTAAACCAGCATCCCAGCGTCAAAACATACCTAACCAGCACATGCTGTCTTTTTTTTTTCAGCAGGGTACACACACAAACAAAACATCCAAACATCAATTTAAGTGCATCATAGAGACTGAGAGAGTTGGCCTATCTTGAAAGCACCAGCCCGAGCGCTAACAGGTGCTACGAGGACCCCGGGCCTCCTTTAGCTGTGCCTGTGTCTGATGTCATGAGATCAGGATCCTGCAGAGATGGGCCTGAAACACATGTCTGTATGAGACTGAAGTGTCTCTCTGTGGACCGTGTGAACACCTTCTGCTTGTGCATGGAAATGTTCTGTAAACAGAAGACTATCATACATGTTTGAAATGACATGAAGCTGACTAAATCATGGCACCGTTTTCATTTTTTAAAACTACTAATCCAACTCTTAACCATGTTTTTTTCTTTCTTTTCATTTAGTTTTTTCTTTCTGTGGAAGTCATGTTATTTTTTAGAAACAGTTGTTTATGAATCTGGATGATGCTGCTAGTTTGATCTATATTGAGCTGCCATCACTTTATCACTGATTGTCGAGTTTTTCTTCATACTTTCCCATCTCCCTCTCCCTCTCCTGCGTCTTTCATTCATTACTGGCTGATACGGCAGCATTTGTCAGAAAAATGGCATGCCTCCAATCAAACGTCCTTCCCGATGACATCTACCAGTCATTTGGAGGGTTTATGGATGCTGGATTGTGTCAGTGCTCAGGTTGTGAGGGATCTGGGACTAACAGCTCGGAGGGTTACCCTCAGTGTCATGGACAGAGCCGTCAACATAAGTGACCTTGATTGATGGCTCCTCAGCTTGGAAAGGAAAAGCGTGAGTTTTCTCACTATGCAGCTGAGATTTATTTCACGGCAGAAAGTGTATTTGTTTCAGAAAATACCGGTGTTATTTTTTCCCCTTAAAAAGCACAGTCCGAAGCAAGTTTCTTCAAAAGATGAAATGTGTTATTTTCTTCATCACATCTTCAGAGACATTTAAGAAGTCATTTGGAAGTGGATTCTTCTTTTAGCCGTGCAAAATGTTTGCATTTCCCCCTCGTCTTTATGAAGCAGCTAAATTGATAACTTTGGGTTTCCCTTTGCATTATCTGACTCTGTTTACTGCATAATTTAATAAATGAATTCTGAGCAATTTTCCGAATGCAGTCATTTCTGAAATTGTTATTCCTATCAGTAAATTTTGTTCGGTGAACACGCTCGACCTCATGATGGACGGGGTTGTGTTGTGTACATGAGTACATTGAGCACATGAGGCAGTCGGATCCACTCGCAACAGTGTTTAATAGAGGATACAGGGTGGTACAAACAGGCAATGATC
>JAUYWG010000051.1:441533-469296 GCA_034779775.1 Enteromius afrohamiltoni
CAAAAAAAAAAAAAAAAAAAAAAAAAAAATATATATATATATATATATATATATATATTTTTTTTTTTTTTTTTCCTGAAGACTTTTATATTTTGGACTATTTCTTGTTAGAGACTTGTTCAAAGTACAATTTTTATGAGTTTATTTTACTAGATCTATTTTCACCTGTAGGTTTTAATTCCAAAACATATCTTAAAAGGCTATTTACTCAACAGTGTATCTCTGTATCTCAGCTTCAGTGGCACTAACTTTGTGTATATCTATATCTTAAAGGGTTTTACAGAGAGGTTTGTTCATATATCACTCACCTGATATTATACAACATTCTATTCCTAAAAACATGGGCAATGCATTTGTTTTGTATTAAAATATTTGATAATAACATAAAAAATAGCCATTTCAAAAGGCCAGTAATTCTTGACCAGGGCACCAGCTAAAGGCTCTTCAGCACAAGAGTTCAGATGTATATTAAAAATCTGCATTTTCAGGAAAAAAGAAAATCTTTTCTGATTCAAAATTATTAAAACACAATATGAAGTTTATAGCAAATACATCAATATATCATAAGTCAAACTATATCTAGCAAAGGTCCCATAGTCCTGCTCCATCGCTCTCTGACAGAGATCTTTAGTCTGAAAAGCCCTGAAGACCCTGTTCTGCTGCACTCAGCAGCGGTTGTATAACTCTTCATCTTGATTTAGCACTCTGTGTTTGTCTGGACTGTGTGACTGGAGCTCATAAATCTGTGTTCTGTCTGAATCTAAATAAAGGCTTTATGGCTTAATCGGCCTCTGATCTAGACAGAAACTCTTTCTTGGGTGAAATGTTACAGCAAATTAGCTCAAAGGGACATGTTTATTCTCACTTATTTCTCTGTCTGGGTGATCAGATAAACTGTAGGGCTCTCACTAGCTTTATTTCTGTTCATGTGGATCTGTGCTCGTCTCCTCGCCGCTCACAGGAAAACATCTCACCGCAGGGAAGACGAGAGCTTACACAGCTGGACAGAAGATGCTGAAGCTAGAGCAAATCATCTCCTGCTTGTATTCATTCTTACTCAATGCAATTTAAGATCACTTCTCAGTAGTCATAGATTGACCACCAATTTCAAGTGCTATTCATGCTAAGAATCTTTTGAGAAATATCCCTTAATTGTTTAGAAAGATTATTCTATATTTACGTAAGCAAATCTATTCAGGTGTTTGATGCTTCTGGGAAACACAGTCCTGTAAGAATTCAATATGTTGCCGTGATTAATGTCTATCCTGCCTTTGATCGCTGTAAATCCCTCCCAGCTTGAAGACATGCACACAATTGGGCATGAGGAGAGATGCCAAAGCGCCGTCCCACAAGACAACACGCGTATGCTGTTTAAATGAAGAAAGCGGGACAGTGTGCAAACAACCAATAAAACAGCAACAATAAATGAATAGCATTATAACATTTAACAGCTCAAATACATGCACCAAAATATGATCAAAACTTTATCAAGCTATAAAAGAAACACTTAAAAAGCAGCAAGTCACAAGAAAGCCTGATTAAAAAGATGAGTTTGTTCCGTATGTTGGGGGGAATTAAAAGAGGCAGCTTATATTACACAGGTGAAGATATGCAGTGTGTGTAATATTATTAACATGAGCTTCAAAAGAAAGTGTGCTATCAATGACACCCAAACTACAGTTCAATATTATCAATATCTAAAGAAAAACAATCAGATTTAGTCAATGTAGATTTTGTAACAATACACTGTTCAGTTTGAGAAAGTTGCCTGCTCTAATGTCAGTTAAACATTTAGTCAAGGCAAGTGAGGCGAAAGAACTGGAAGGTTTAGAAGACAGGTATAACTGTGTGTTATCGGCATAGCAGTGAAAGTTGCTATGAATAATGAATCTACACTGTACTATGTTACTGGATAACCTTGTCCCCAACAGATGAGACGCACTCCATTTCTGTTGTGAAGAAAACGGGTTAATAAAGTGTCAGAAAAAGCCTTGAATGCCAAACAGGGACATGGATCAGAACTGAGTTATGGTTTTGGAAGGAACTAATGTATTCTATTCTTCAAATGTTTGATGTTTTTAATGCTAATAAAAGTAGACCACCACAGCAGCATGTCTTGAAGTTCACAGGTTCCTCGCATAAATGTTTATTGCATTTAGTTTCCAGATTGTCTTCTCTGAATGGAAGGAAATGTGAAATGTCAACACACAGGTTCCTCAGCATCACACAGAATAAACTACAATCTTCTCCAACTGCAGCTCTGAATTATTAATAAAAAAATAAAAAAGTCTGAAGTCATTTTGTTACAAAAATATGGAAACTATTAGGTATTTAATCATCATCCATTTACTGTTGTTCTGTGAGTAATTTCAGTATAGGAATCTGTGCAATCGTTAACTTCCAGCGAGGGCACAAGATTTACTCACAAAAGGCACAAGAAAGTTCATAGGTGAAAGTTCCCACCACAGGAACTTGGAACACATTTGGTCCTAGGAACTCAGTTTTGGTGAACTAAATTAGCTCCTACTTCAGAGCAGGGTGTAACACAGTTCTATTGGAAATATCAGTGATGTACAGTAAGTGTACAATGATTGGCCAAACGTATACAACACACCACCCACCCAGCATTTTAAAAAAGCCATATAAAAATATTTACTCCATCAACATGGAAAACAGTGATAACTTCTCGTCTGCAGCAGGTTGTTTTTTTCCCAGCCTCGACAATAAAAGTGCAAGTTGTCATTCGAGATTTAGTCAGATTTTCATGCTCTTCAAATCATGTAAATTGTGCTTTTATATTACGTCTCCATTATCACAAAACCCACAACATACACACACACACTCTGGTCCTGCAGCTGTCCATTCCCTGGTTGATGATGTTTGTAAGCGCCATGGATAGTGATGGATGCTTCAGAGTTCCTGCTGCTGGTGAGAAGGCAACCAGGAAAACATCTCAAGGAAAGAATTGGTTCTCTAGGAACAACCCTGCTGGCAATTTCCTTGAACTACGCTTGAAAGCGGCTACAGATTTTCAAATGTGTTAAAAGTTGGCCATGCAGATTTGACCCCATTGTCTGAGAGTTGCTACACTACTGAGAGCAGACTTTGGAAACTATCGAACTGTATGTCTATCAGCATCCAACGGACACTGCAATGTATTTTAAACTGAAATATTGTGTGTGCATACATATTAAACATGGACAAAACACTTCACAAAACATTTAGGACTGTGTGTGCTCTATGTAGATCAGAAATACCCCAACTTCATTCAACAGTTTAATTTCCTCAGCACTTCCTAACAGCAGCAGCTTTCAAACCACTCCATAACACTTATTCCCTAGACAATGGTCCAATTGTCACATATGGACTTGTTGGACACAGCAACTGTTTCAAGTTGCAGATCGCATTGCTACACTCCTCATTACTGGAGCAGGTGGATGAACGCTAGAGAAAACTGAAGCGCCGCTCGGTAATAACAAGTTCCTCTCCAAAAGCATTATGCTGACAGAGGGCAGCGGCTCAGGATGGCGTCCGTGTTGTTGATAACACAGAAAGGACAGAGTGTTTATCTGAACGAGCGAATGAAAGCTGCTTTTGAAATACTTCAGTCTGAGGCTCCACGAGGTCCGCGCTCTCATTACCGCTCTCAGACGCTGGCATCGGTCCACCAGTGGCTCCAAAGAACAACGACCTTCTTCATAAACATGCACAACCAATATTCTGCTCTATCCTCTCGCTCTGGAGAGGATTGTATGTTCTCGTTTCCCTTCTGTATAATAGATGAGTGGATGCTTTGTGTCGAAGCTTGTCCCACTCCTTCATTGTGGCATCTCGCCCAATTTTGTGCTCAATATTCATCCGCAGCGCTGCCCACACATGTGACCGCAGCACTCGCTTCATCTGGCAGCTGACACCACGGCCTGCGACGGAGCTGGAGAGAGGGGGAGGAAGGGAGAGGGGAACCAAAGCAAAAGAGGCAAACCCATCGTGCTTGATTAAGCCTGTCACCATTAGACAGAGACTGCAATTAGCCCTGGCCAGGTTTATCCCGCCGAGGGATGCGGTAATGGAGAGAGGAGGGATCGGGCGGCTGGAGCCTCGGGACTCGAGCGAATGCGGCATCTGCTGTGTGTGGCAGAGACGAAGAGCTGGAGGACATGAACAGAGGATAGATAAAGAGAGCGCGAAATAGGAATCATAAGAAATTTGACCAGTTTTAATATACAGCACTGATTCCATTTCCACTCAATTATTTCATACTCCATTAAAAAATTTGCCCAGTATTGTTGAGTAAGCATGCCTCTACCCTAATGTCCCCATTAAATACTTAACAAGCCAACAAAAATATGAATGGCTAACCAACTTCGTCATGCTACCATTGTGTGAAAACCGTTAAATCATGCATGTTAAAATGAATCTAGTGCTAGGTTGTTCTGGATCTATAACAGTTAAAATACCATGACAATCAATGTTACAGTATTAAAAAAATAAAATAAAAAAAAAAGACCCCAGAGTGGAAGTTTGTAAAATACGCCATTTGTGACGAATGCAGGAAAACTTTCTCTCTGGTGACATTTCTATATTGATTCTTGCACTTTTTTAAGGTAACATATCCAATGTACTGTACTGAAATATTGTGATCAGAAACAGATGACCATTAATCTGGTAATATTTTAGTATGTTGAGGTTTTATAATGAAAATAAAATATATTTCTCTTGTACAAGTCTTTGAGTTTGTTCATTGTGACGTGTCTCACAGGACTTCTTTGCTATGCCGGGTGTGCTACCGAGCAAGTTTATAACATCTGAAAAGACAAAACATATGGAGTTTGTTATGTGATGTAAACATAGAAATATGCTTGTAGTATAGTGCATGCTTAATAAGTCTTGTTTAGCTCTTAAACTTGAAAAGTTCTTGCTGTTTTACCAGTACTGGTGTTCATCTCAGCAGAAACTGCAATGTAATGCACGCATGGTACTTTTTTGCAGGTAAAGAAATGTTTACCTGTGTTGATCAAAGACTTGTTTATACATGAACAAAACCAAATTGAATTTGACCAAATGTAAATTTACTTGTATGTCATGTTGCCTGTGTGTGTTTTGATTATTGTGTTTTGTTAATAATCTCAACGGTTTTTACAACACAGTCTCACGACCAATTTGTACGTATTCGTACGAGGTGCCAAATTTTTGCCAATTCGTACTAATTTGTACGACCTCACTCGTACGATTTTGTATGATTTGTCTAAAACCCTGCGACGGGTAGGTTTGGGGGCGGGGTTAGGTGTAGGTCATTCAAACAAATTCATACGAATTGGCAACTCGTAAAATACGTAAGATTTAGAAGAAATCCTATGAATTCTATGAATCCGGTTGTACAAATTTGTACGAATTAGCCACCTCGTAAAATATGTACGGATTGCCATGAGATCAGGTTGGTTTTTAGCATTACTGAAGTTTCTTTCATGGAACTCAAGGAATTACAATGCTTTATCATGTCACAGTTAATTTCTGCCCATGTAAGAATAATTACCAGTTATCAGTTTTACCACTATGTGAACACATTACTGATTCTGGTCACATAAATCTACAGAACGTAATGCAGGGGGATGCTGGCTTTAACGCAGCTGCAAGGTTTGGATACATTTTCTGTCTCAACGGTAATTTATTGAATGATCATCAAATAATAGAGAGGAACATCTGTAGAACTTCAGTGCATCCTGAAAGCATTTCCTGCAGCTGATCACACAGACCTATAAAGCCATCAGATCATATGCTGCATCCTCATGCCGTGCAAATTGCATTCAGCTGGAATGTTCTGCATAATTCCTTTAGTGATTCAGGGACTGTAACCACACGGACCGCATGTGCAAATAAACAGCACTTACTGAATTCCCCCCAGTCAAGGTGGTCTTGCAGTTCAGACAAAGCTGCCTCTGTGACCCACACGGCTGAGCGAGTGTGTTTATGTTTCACACCTCTCTGGAACGCAGGCCTTCACACAGTCACACTGTACCTTTCTACTCCTCCCGCTTTGGCAACATTCCCAGATGGAGGATGTAAAATGGATGGTGCAGAAAGACCCATAATTTACAAAGCAGCTGCTTCCCTTTAGAGTAAAACCCTTCCCATACTTTATAGGCAAGACACAGCAATGAGGGTCTTTGTGAGGGGAATATTGATGTGTTCCATAAGATGATATCCAGAAACTATTTATCACGAGACCGATAAGAGGGGCTTTTAAGGACATGGCTGGAATGAATGAGAGTTATTTGCTTTGTACCTTCGTGTTCTTCTGAGACGTGGACGATCCTGGAGTTAGTAACTTTGCCGGGCGCAGATTGTTAGGACTCAGCATTTAACTATTAAGAGCTCTGAGTGAAGGGAAAGGACTAGTGCAATGGATTTCCATTTCTGGAAGTAGTCTTTTAATTCATATGTGAGGAGATAAAACACGACACATTACACTAATATCAAGTTTCACTTCTCAGAGAGTCACAGGGTAACCTTTACAGAACGCCTGGTCAGCAAAAGCTCAGTCCAGAGCACTTCAAATGAGTACACCAGATCAGAAAGTGTTGGATGTACATTATTGTAGTGCACATGGACATTTATTTATTTATTTATTTTTGGCCACATGCCCTGATTATCACAAATAGATTTTTATATTGTTACTTCGTCATGCTCTAAGTATTCAAGGTATTGACAAGAAATAAAAAATAAATTAAAGCTGTGTCTCTCATGATGTAATATATACTGTGCACTGCAATATGTACTCTAGCATCTAATGCATGAATAGTTTATAGAGTGTGATAGATACATAAATAAAGTGGTGAGTGCATGAAGTGAATAACACTCCACACATTGTTTTTCTAGGTAATTAAATTGCATTGTCTGTATATTTGAAGTGCACTTTTTCTTTTACACTATTAATACTACAAAATAGAAGAGTCTTTCAGAGTTTCCACCCTGATGCTGGAGGGATTTTTCCCTATCAGACACATTTATTCTAGGTCTTGGATTCTCTACAGACGAGCTGAATCAGCAGTGTTCAATTATAGGAGTCTGAAAATCTGTGGTGTTGGTGTGCCTCCAGGATCAAGGTTGGGAAACACTTAAAGCCGAGTTCAGACTGCACTATTTTAGCCCCGATTTTGACTCGCCGACAGGTTTTGAGAAATCACAGGCAAATCGATGCTTGTTCAAAATCACGTCGTGTGAATGTGTTCTGACTGAATAACATCGCGATTACCTACAGCCAATGAGAGAGCAGCATCCAGGACATAGGAATGTTGGGGGAGGAGTTACGAAAGTATATATGGTTATTCTTTTAGTTCGCAAATGAGTGCACATTCAATTTGTATGACAAGCTTATTTTGCTTGCTATTATTTCCAATGATAATCCCAGTCTCACGTGAGAAGCAAGGGGTGAGAACACACGATGTGACATTCCAGTGTTGTCTTTTTATATAAACTATTTCTTAATATCTCATCTGCTGTTCCCCAGCTTTCTTGTGAATGTTCCCACTGTGAAACATTAAAAAAAACAATGTTTTCATTTTCAAAATGTTCACTTTTAAATGTTTTAAAAACATCTATTAATATTAATGATACTAATTATTATATCATTTTCTAGCGTTGTGCATTTTATATAATTCTATTTTTATAAACCCTGTCAATGGCAAGGAAAGCGCTAAAGGAACTCTCAGTTGCAAACATGAATATCTGCATCTTTCTGTCCACGTAACTTTGTAAATGCATGTGAATGAGTAGTCGTTAAGGTAACACTTGATTTTGATTACTAACAGTTACTTTGCAACTACATGTCAACTTATTCTACTAACCTCAACCATTCAGGCAACATACAGTCCAATAAGAGTTTTGACATGTATTTGTAAAATGGCATACAGCCATTTTCATGTTTGATATGGTTCAAGTCAGGTGTCCCTAAGACGCTCCTGTGTTGCCTTGGTCTTGCGCTTGGGAGTCATTGTCCTGTTGGAAGGTGACCCTTCGACCCAGTCTGAGGTGGAGTGCTGTGGAACAGGTTTTCATTGAGGATATCCCTGTACTCTGCTCCATTTAGCTTTCCCTCAACACTGAGCAGTCTCCCAGTCCCTGCCACTGAAAACAAACTCACAGCATGAGGCTGCTACCAGATCTGCACCTCGATACAATCCTGTGTCTGAGCGCTGAAAGCAGTTCCTTTGACTTCAGGGCTTAGTTTTCAGTCTCATAAGCATCGTCAGCTGTGAGGCTTTCTATAGACACGTGTGTGCCTTTACAAATCATGTCCAATCAATTTAAATTACCACAGGTGGACTCTAATCAAGGTGTAGAAACATCTCAGCAATGAAGAGAAATGGGAGGCTAAATGGGAGGCTAACATTTAAAGTGTTCGTGCAATACTTATACAAATTTGATATATAAGTTTTGTCTTTTCAATAATTTTTAGAACTGTCTGATAATTTATGTTTTCACTTTGTCATTAAGAGGTATAGAGAAAAAATGTGAACAATTGTAGAATGAGCCTGCATTTTATTAACCATAAACCCGACAGTCCATTTGTGAGTATCTAGTTCATCTGCTCAAATGTTCACATTTCTTTCGAAATTGCACTTGCACTATGCTCTTATCTCAGGGCTAACCTTTAATCAGACATTGCTGTTTGTCTCGAGACAAACATTTGAAAACCTGTGCACTCCAACAAGTCTGTAAAAGAGAAATATATACGGCTTTGGTAAATCACTCTGGCATAATTGGCTCTGTTCACTTCTCCTAGGAGGGCAAATACGGGATCCTCGGAGGCCCAATAAATGTAGCCAAGCATTTTTCTGATAAGGGAATACTCATTTTTCACCGGCGATATTTTCATTTTTTCTGGGCCATAGACAGTTGGCATTAGATTAAACGCTAACCAGGGGTAAGCCTGCAGCAAATAGCAGAAACTTGAAGGGCAAATGCCCTGCTGAATCCATCAAATTTCCCCCGAGTTGTTCTGTGGACGCTAACGACCTTAAGCCAGCGCTGTGTTTTGCTTCTGTCTGCGCTGACTCTCAAGAGCTCTATTTGAGCTCTGCGTTTCATTAAACGATAGTTTGCAAATGTTAACGTGATAAATGCCGATGTGTTGGACGCTCTAAGCGAGACTTGTCTCAGTTTAAGCCAAACCTTTGTGTGAGGAGTGATTTTGCTTGGGAAGATCTTTGGGAAAAAAATCACTCAGCATCTGAGCTTTTCAAATCTGTGTTGATTTCAGAGAAAAAAGAAAAAAAAAACTCAGCACAATGCAATAAAAGTAGTGAAATAATCCAATCTGGGGTTATTTGATTTTGATTGGCTTTGGCCTCTCGGGAGACCCTAACAGGCCCGTTTCTGATTCGTCATCCCACGAGGAGAGCGAGATTAACGTCACATGTGATTGTGTCAAAGAGGAGACACATACAGCACTGTACTTCATTTCTGCCAGCAACTTTCCAGGGCGCTTGAATCTCATTGTCTTTCTGTCATGTCTTACGCCAAATCATAACAACGTTAAAACTATGAGCTGGAATTGAATTACGTGCAAGGAAATCAGTACCGATTAAGACAAATGAACATGAAAAGTGATATTGCAGAACATGCTGATCAAATTGCATCGTTCGTCCCGCATGTGACTGATCGCTATTGAACATAATTATACATTACAGTCGAATGATCAATTTGCACACAGCCCGATGAAGCCCGCCAGAAGAAACTACCCACAAACCACACATTGATCTCATCAAACGACAAAGCTGCCCTCCTGTTTAAAATATGCAAGCGCCAAACCCAGGAGGGATAATTAAAATAATGTATGCATTAACTCGCAAATATCGTAATGGTTTGATTTATTGAGTGTTCCCACGTCTATTTTTCTTCGGTGTTCTCCTAATGATGCCCAGAGTCACAATAAGCACACATCCTTTAAAGCGGCTCCGGTGAAGGTCACCCCATCCACGCAGCCGTATGAGCGATGAATCCCGCGGAGGAGAGCACTGCCACCGTCCACAGCCCAGCACCGGCCACCGCAGGAGGGAGCGGCAGATGCCCAGCCACCGCTAATGGCCCCGGGGCCGACAGTGAGAGAAAGCCACCCAGCATGAAGGCGGAGCAGATGGGCCTCAGACTTACACATAATGTCTGAGACAGGGTTTATATCCCTTGGATTCAGAGCATGAGTATTTGTTGCTATTTTTATTACTGCTGTCAAATGAGTAATCGTGATCACGAGGACACCAGTGTGCATGCACAGGGGAAGAAACCGGTCTCCCGAGGAGAGGCGCGCTTGATCCTTTAATGGCGGCGGTGATGAGGCACCATTAGATCCAGGTGCGCCTCATCACACGCCGCCAGACCTGCGTAGTCCTGCGCCCTTCCTCTGATCCGGAGCCTGACGGCGGGCGGCGCTGAAGGGACGGGGAGGACGATGATTGGCCGACGTCACAACATATATATGAAATTTATATCTGAATAAATCACCTTTAAATGAAGTTCTTAGCAATGCATATTACTATTTAAGAAATGTACAAAATATCCTCATAGAATATGATATTTACCTAATATCCTAATGTATTTTTTGCATAAAAGAAAAATCTATAAGTCAAACCCGTACAATGTATGGTTGTCTATTGCTAATTATACCGGTGTTCTGATGACTGCTGCTGTGTTTCAGGGTCACATCAATCATGTAAACAAAAAAAGTTTATTTTGGATGTGAATAATAGTTTCACAGCACTAATGTTTATTCAACATGTTGATTAAAGGTGACAGTAAAACCATGCATAATGTTGCATTTCAACTTTCGATTGATCTGTGAATCCTGAAAAATAAGAGATATCACAGTTTTTACAAAAGAGTATTGTGCAACTGTTTTCAACACTTAAAATAATCAGAAATGTTTCTTGAGCAGCAAATCAGTAAATTAGAAAGATTTTATGAAGATCGTGTGACACTGATTCAGCGTTTGATCAAATCCAGTAAATGAACCAACATTAAACAGTAAACTGACTTCAAACTTTTGAATGGTAGCGCATCAACAAGGTTTCTGCAGTGATGTAATGCAGGTGACTGCAGCATGATGGTGTCTGTATTGTGAAGCACTGCCATCTAATGCTTGTTTGGGGCATTGTGAAGTTTTCGTTCTGAAGCTGATGCTATAATTCAATGAATGCTGGTTTGTGAGCAAAGCTGTGAAGACTGGTGCTTCCTGCAGATGTGATGGGAACACAGAATAATAGACATTCAGCCGAAGACATCATCATTTCACTGTGGAACACAAACCAGTTATTCTGGAGACTGTGCAAGCAGACTTTTCAGTGATTGACAGCCGCTGGTCAGCTTTTACAACGAACAGCACTGACCTTTGTGTTGCAAAGAATTAATAAACTTTAGCTAAACAACCTAAATAACGACTGGCTTCCTTTTGGCCTTTTGTTCTTATCTGTTTCCTGATGGTGGTTATAAAGCATCCTATTGTAGACCAGCGTTGCTGTTCAAATCCCTATAAACAGAAGATCTGTAGTTTTCCAGTTTCAGCTGGGCAAATAAATCAAGTTTATTGCAGTCCAGCAGCATGAGGACATACCGAGACTCTGCGAAAACAATTACAGCACATTTGTTTTGAAGCTGGCCGGTTATGTAGAAATGCAAATATTTGGCCGATTGCTGGAAGCAGAATGCGATCCCGCCAGGTTGGGTGACAGTCAGGATATGATCTATGAGCCAGCATGTTGGCTTTGGCAGGCTTTATTGTTTTACGCGATGATAGATGGAAGTATTTCCCGATGCTGTAAGTGCAAATGGAATCAGGCACGTCATCCACACAGCATAACTCACACAGACCCATCCAATCTCCCTCTCTGAGAACTCAGCTGTATCCATGCACCAGATTCGATCAAATTGCCATTAAAGAAAGAAATATTCCTCACGCTCTCGTGCCTGAAATGAGTGCTTACATTCAGGTTTGATTTGGCAATGACTGAAGCACTAAGCACGAGGAAACAGATCAAGCTTTTGCAATGAGTGGACGACGCTTTTGTGTACTTGTTTGTGGCAAGATTTACAGATCGTAGATGCAAGAGTCAAAATGAGAAAGGAAGTATGGTTTGCAAATGCATAATTGTCCAGTTAAAGAGTTTGGACTTTTTTTACTCTTAATAAAGATTGCAGTTGTTTGTATAAGTGAACCAGCGTGGGAAATGTTGAGCAGAGATGCAGAATCAAAGTGTTCAAAACATTCTCTCGATCAGTTTGCATGCATAATCCCAGTCTGAAACTGTCAGGCAAACACCTTCAATCTAACTCTTCCCCATGTTGTTGTCTAATAAATGTGGCACTGTATGATAATGGCTCTTTGACAAATCACTTTTTATCTCTCTCTTTGGGTTAAAAGCTTTTGGTAAATGCAAACGTCAGCCTGTCTTTCTTTCTTTTATGGACAGTGCAGTAATATAGCAGATAGAATAGTATAGCAGATGGCATGGTAGATATTTTTTAAAGATAAGAAAGGATAGTGTAGAAGAAGGACCCTGCTCGCAGAGGAGGTGAACAGAGGACTACAGATGTCTTGAAAGATTTTTTAACACACATTTTTACACATTTTCAAAACACAAATCCAAGAACTACACACATAAAATTCAAAAGCTGCATTAAAATATCACAGATATCTCAAAAGCAAACATTTGTAAACCTTCGCCATGATACTAAGTCCTGTTGCATTTTGTGTTCATGGAGAAATGTGTTTTAGTTATTCGTGTTTTTTGCTAAAAGTGTTTTATGGAATTGAAAACTGGCTGAGAATTACTATATGGTTTTGCAGATTCGGTGTGTTTCTGATGTTGATGTCTAGAGTCAGCTTTCAGAAAGTGAAAGTGACAAGAAAAGGTTCTGTGTGTAAATACATTTTATAGCTTTCTCCCACAAATGATATGAAATCCTGTTTATTCTCCTTTTTAATCTCCATTCACATTCACTGTGCAGAAGAGAGCAGCTCAAACATTCTGCGAGTGTGACAGGCTGTCATTGGTGCGTGTGTAGCTCTGTCCCCTAACGCTCTTGAATCAGTGCTCCACGCTCAATAGACACAGCATTGAGTTTCTCCCTGCGTTTCTCTCTAACGAGGGGCAGGACGAGGGTCGAGGTGACTCAATCTTCCTGGAATTAGAGCAAATGTACTCAGAAAAGGGAACAAAAAGACAATCTGTTTAAAATTCTGACACCTGCTCACTGTAAATTCGGGTTTCTGAGCCACTGGGGCTCCGCAAAGACTTCAGCAGATGCTCTTCATAACAGACGGCTGAGTAAATCCTGACAAGTCCACTGAATGGAAATCTCATCAGAGCACTGCGTATGTTTGGGGAAGGTCTGGACTGGACGTTAAGGTCATTCTTTAATACTACTGTATACTTTATTATGAAAGCATTCACTTATATGCCACATACTGTATGCAGTTATGTGCATTCAAAGCTTTTGCATTTTCAAGCAGATGAAAGGGGGAGGACAAGAATACAGAGAAAGAAAGTGATGTTTCTGGCGTCCTTGAGGAAAAACATTGGATTTCACGCTGGCTCTCACTCATAAGCTCTATAAATTTGATATGAAACAACCAAGGCTTGCATTTGGTCCATATTACTTCCTTTAGGCTTAAAAAAAAAAGAAAGTCTATTTAATTTACAGATCTAAGAAAGACAATGCAGTAAACTATCAGAGCTCCAAAAAAACACGGGCATTGCTTTCATTCATAATGCATCAAGTTTATTGCTGCAGAGAAAGTTAAGGTTGTACACTGAGTTTCAAACGGAAAGAAAGCTAAACTCATTTAAACTAGCTCATATCACACATTTATCAAGTTATTCAAACTTCAGCCAGAAGAGCGTCCAGCGCTCAGGCAGTGCTGCTATTTTCAGCTGACGTCCCTGTGGAAGTAAATGGAGACTGGAGGGCTATTTGCTGGCTGTCAGTTAAAATGGATGTGGTGTCAGTCTCTTGTAAATGGTTGAAAACCTGCTTCGAAATGAAATAGACTGACACTGTAAGCTGCAGCAGAGCACTGGAGCGAACTGAAAAACAAGTCAAGAGAATCTAAAGTGTAGAGGTTTATTGAGGACAGGAGATCCAAGGCTCCTAGGACTTCTGACATGTTTCAAACACAGAGCTTTTCTGGACAGAAAGCAAATGCAACGGCAATTTGACTGAGATAATGGGGTTAATGTAACACTTTGATAATCCACTTCAGACATCAACTAATTCTCATTCATTCACAACTACAGGTCTACTAACTCTCAGAGTAGACTGTTAGGGTAAGTTTAGGGTTAGCAGAATAAGTTGACATATACAGTACAGGTGCATCTCAGTAAACTAGAATGTCGTGGAAAAGTTCATTTATTTCATTTATTATTATTGTTTAATTCAACTTAAACTGTAAAACCTGTGTATTAAATACTGTAAATTCAATGCAGACAAACTGAAGTAGTTAACGTTTTTGCTTCTTTGTGATGATTTAGGCTCACATTAACAAAAAAAGCACTATTTCATCAAACTAGAATATGATGACATGCCCATCAGCTAATCAACTCAAAACACCTGCAAAGGTTTCTTGAGCCTTCAAAACGGTCTCTCAGTTTGGTTCAATAGACTAAGCAAACACGGGGAAGACTGCTGATCTGACAGTTGTCTAGAAGACACCCTTCACAAGGAGGGTAAGCCTCCAACATTCATTCAGCCAAAAAAGCTGGCTGTTCACAGAGTGCTGTATCCAAGCATGTTAACAGAAAGTTAAGTGGAAGGAAAAAGATGCAACTGAGAGAACCACAGCTTTATAAGGAGTAAAGAATTTGGGTGAAATTCACAAGGAATGGTCAAGGCATCAAGAGTCACCACAAACAGATGTGTCGAGGAGTTAGGATACAGTTGTCATATTCCTCTCGTTAAGCCACTCCTGAAACAAAGGCAATGTTAGAGGCGTCTTACCTGGGCTAATTGGAAGAAGAACTGTTGCCCATTGGTCCAAAGTCATCAGTCATTTTCATTCAGAAAACATACTCCCGTAGCATGACAAAATCGGTCACAAGATACACAAGAACCAATAGTATTTCACAGCAGCATGAAACAATCGATCACGAGACACGCAAGAGCCAATGACATGTCACAACCAACGTTGATGTAAGGATTCTAAAGCAGCATTTTTTGAAATCGCTCCACAGACTGCAGAGAGCACAGGAAGTACACGGAAGATGGAGACCGCGACCGCGTCTATTCCTCTCACAAATCAACACTAAGGATTTCCTGTTTAAAACAATGGAGGACCCTTCACGTCGAAAAATGACTGAAAAGGGGTACCTTGAGCCTCAAAAGCAACGCAAAAGTGTTTTGACCAAATGTCCAGATGTGACGAGTTGGAGTGAGACTGTGTTGCTGTGATGTTTTGGGCTGCAATGTCATCTGCTGGTGTTGGTCCATTGTGTTTTTTGAAAACCAGCGTCACTGCTCATGTTTTGGAGCACTTCATGTTTCCTTCTGTTGACCAGCTTTTTAAAGATGCTGATTTCATTTTCCAGCAGGATTTGGCACCTGCCCACACTGCCGAAAGCACCAAAAGTTGGTTAAATGACCATGATGTTGGTGTGCTTGACTGGCTAGCAGACTCGCCAGGCCTGAACCCCATGGAGAATCTATGGAGTATTGTCAAGAGGAAAACGGGAAACAAGAGACCAAAAACTGCAGATGAGCTACAGGCCTGAGCTCCGATACCATCTCAGCAGTGCCACAAACCGATCACCTCCATGTCATGCTGAACTGAGGCCTTAATTGAACCAGGAGACCCTACCAAATATTGAGTACATATACAGTAAATCAACATATCCAGAAGGCCAACAATTCCTTAAAATGTTGTTTAAACGGTCTTATGAAGAGATTGTGCATTGGTGGATTTTTGGTAAATACGAGCCTAAATCACCAAAATTAAAAGAACCAAAGACTTCAAAACTACAGAACTACATTTACTACATGAGTTTCACAATTTAAATTGAATTACTGAAATAAATGAACTTATCCACGGCATTCTAATTTATTGAGTTTCACCTGTACTTGTAAAGTTTCTGATAGTCAAAATAAAGTGTTAAAAGATTTTAAGCAGACAGTCTACTAATACTCTCATGACTGCTAGTTAACATGTAGGTGCAACGTTACTAACTCTTAGTAGAATGATAGAAGTGGACTATTGAAGTTACTGAAACTGGCAATGAACTTGTTGAAGTTCAACACTAATCTTCACGATTCACCGTTAAAGAGGAATATGTGGATTAAAAACGTATATAATAAAGGTTATTTTATTGGCATCAGTGGTTTTAAGAAGACGGATTAAGGTCATTAAAATATTCTTTACACCGAGAAAAAGTGTTTCTTTGGAGCCAGATGGAAGCACTGCTCTCTTTTGGAAACATCATAAACACATGCTGTATGATGTCACTTCCTAAACGCTGCATAGCTCAAACTTGACTGGAGGGTAAAGTGGAGTAGTGGACTTCAGAAAAGCCATATTCAAGGACGAAGAGTGCAGGTCTGTGGGCGATGTGTGTTGCGGGCGGCTCTAAAAATCACCGCAGCTCACACACATTTGTCATGTAGCCACAGGGCTCAATTTCCCCAGGGACACCCCGAATGCCTCATCAAATGATGCGATGTTCCCTTTCATTGGATTTCTGTTGTGTACCTAAAAGCTCTGCTGCCCATTCGTCTTGAAAATAACACCATCTCTCAGGCCTTGTGGGCATGCTGTCTGTCTGGGCCATTCATCCTGAGCTCCAGAACACACGGCCCACCGACGGCTTCATAGCAGCCTTCACAGGCACAGACCCTCAGCTCGCTCCCGTCATCAGGAACATAGACACGATTATTGGTTTAAAACGCATTCTGACTGTCTTCACGATGATGATTTGTCGTTGTGGAATACGATGGGTTGGCTAATGAGGTGCATCTGAAATTACCTTTGTGCTTTCACATGATTCTTCTGTCAAAGAGAGACAATAATCTGCCATATTTGTAACCGTGTGCCTGTCAAAGCTTTAGTCATAAAATAAAAGATACTGTGGAAAAGATTTAAATTCAAGCTGCTCTGAATTCCACACAAACGTAAGACGCTTCATTGTTTCGCAGGGTCTTTGTGAAAGTTCCTCACTATGGGCTCTGTTCCAGAACATAATGAGCTGCGTATGTCGACAGCATTATAAAGCAATGTAGGTGCTTCTGACGCGAAGGCCGTTCCGAATAATTGTGGCACATAATGCAGCAAGCTCTATGGAAATTGGTTTTGTTATAAAATTCCAGTCTAATTCATTCAATATAGAAAAAGTTAAAAGATAGATTCATAAGTAATTACGAATCTTTCAGCCAAGGTCTGTGTGTTTCTGTATTTGTCGGAACATTGTGGGATAATGTTAACTCTACTAGCAAACAGAAATATATTCCAAGAACATTTCTCTAATATTCCAATTCAATTCTGAAAAGGTTTTTGAGAAGGTTCAGTTTTTAAAATCATTATTTTATATATTTATTCTTTTCTTGAATGGGGATTTTATGTTTTTCATTTTGCTACCATTGTGGAAAGATTCCTTTTGAATGTTCTCAGAATGTGATAGCAACATGTAAAAAGAGTTAGATAAAAATATAATATTAATGCTACCATTTTTAAAGACCACACTGACAACACTCTGTTACTGTTCCAAGTAATAGAGAAAGATTGTGTTTATAAGTCACCAGAACATTAGCCACAGTTCTGAGACGGCTTTCCTGTTTTTTTTATCTTTTAATGTTAAAGTAGTAAAATACAGTAAAAATCAAGTTAAAATAATCTAGGCTTTCTATAATGTTTTACAGTATACAGTGTATATATACATATATATATATATATATTTTTTTTTTTTAATTGTTAATATATAATTTGTAATTTTAATAAAAATTAAAACGCTATTGTAATGTTTTATTTGATATCTGAAATACGTAGTACCAACAACAAAAATAAACAAATTCATTTTAAAAATATGTTTTATATAAATGTTACTATTATTTATTTTTTGTGCTTATGTTTTGAGAACATTATTAAAGACCAGGTAACTCTGAATCTCTCTCTACAAGAAGTTATTTTGCATAACGTATAGAGAGCCTTCTGATAGTGTGTGAAGGTTAGCTGCACATCGGTGAGATCCTTGTGTTTTTGAGACTGGTTTCCAAATCAATCGCGTGGTTATTTAGACCGTGTTATGTCTGACAGCCGGTTTTGCAACAGAGATGCTGTATTTACTATTAACACAGCATTATTTCAGCTTCTTCAGATCTCAGACCTCAACAACAGGCCCTCCTAAAACAGCTTTCTTTTAGCACACATTTAATACGTTGACTTTTTCTACTTTCTCATTGGGTTCGGTTGTAATATTGATTTACGAGCGCAGTGATTGGACAGCAGGATAAATGATGTCGGAGGCAGGGGACGTTCTCCGGGGGGCCATTTTCCGCTACATCTGTAGATTACAGCTCTACGCAGCTCCATCACCAGACCTCGGCTCTTCGGCCTGAAAGCCATGAGAGCCAGAAAGAGAGGATGTGATTCTGAGAGAAACCTGCTGGAGAACTCCTCAATTATTTTAGACTGGCAAGCAATAGGGGACGTTTGGGACCATTTGGACTTAGCACATTAAAGAATTCATGAAATGAAACCATACCAGCAGACATCCCGATATGACTTTCCACGCCTGAAGCTCTGCTCGTTGTTAGGGTCGCTCTGCCGTTCCCGGTTTGTTGACATTGATCTATCCTTGAGTCTTTCGCTGCAGGACTTTAAGGCTAAACTTTGGTCTCTAAGCATTAAAGGAACAGCTATCGATATGAATCTTGCGGTAATGATTTTCTTGTCCCAGCTCATGTTACTCTGTAAATTGGCCGTGTAGCTCCCCGCACTCCAACACGCTGAAAGTAGATGGGACGCCTGCAGATGTGGGAAAAATATGGGCCTCGGAAAACCATTTGGCCTCTAGAAATCTGCTCTGGACACATTTGGAAAAGTTGCATCGAATGCATCGCCTTTCAAAAGTTTTTAAAGAAATCAGAAGTCGATTAGTAATGTTGCAAAATATTTCTATTTTCATTCTAAAGCTTTTCTTTTGAACATTCTATTCATCTGTGAATCCTGGAAAATAAAATGTATCACAGAAATATCGTGTTTAAATATTTCTTGAGCAGCAAAGCGGTATATATGAATGATGTCTGATGTCATGTGACACTGAGGACTGATGCAGAAAAGTCCGATGAACATCGCGAAAAAAATAATTACAGTTCAAGAAAATGTTTTTTTATAGTAATAATATTTCTACATTTTTACTTATTTTTTGTCAAGCAGAAGAAACAGCTTCTATATATAAATCTATATAAATCTAAAAAAAATCTCTATATATTTATATACCGCTGATACATAAATCAGGGTAATTTATATAACGTGTCTGATAAAAAAAAATCCAATAATGGCTTACAAAGTCATCTGATAAACCATAGTTTTTAGAGACCGCATTGGTTTTTCATTTATTTTACAGATACATAATACCAACTTAATGCATTCCATCGACATTAACCCGCAATTTAGCATTGATGCAGCAGTCATGGATGTTTACCGCTCTTGCCCTGACCTCTCACTATAGCCAGCAGCAAGCTATATAAGTCTTCTTTTCTGATGAAGTTGATAGTTACTGCAAAAAAAGGGCAAGCTGCAAATGTTTTTTTTCTAATAATTGACATTCTCCCCTGGCAGATTACATCACTCTTTGTGCAGACTCGCTGGACTAATACTGCCATCTAGTGCCAGAACGGATCTCTGCTCTTCCTCCGTCAGTCCTCCACCCGGGAGTGCTTGTGTCTGATGGACCACCTCCCCTGTCCTCAGATGCTGGATGGCTTGACATGTCTTCCCCTGTGTCACAGCATCCTTTAGAAACTCTGCCTTATTACTCTCTCTGACCCCCTCTGAGGCCGACAGGTGATTTGTTACGTAAGTGGGGGTCGCTTCACAATTAAAGCAGACCCTTCCGCTGGTAAAGGCCTGTAATGTGACTAGCGTGTGATGAATTCAGAGGAGACGGAGCTCACAGGCCCACCGGCTCCTTATTATCTGAGAGTGTGTGTGAATCTATCACCGGGCTCAATGAGCGGTCAGCCGAGCCGCGGGAGTGCTGTATTTAATGCAGACCACCTACTGAGATCACGTACCAATGAGTCCACTCATCAGTGAGCACCTGTGCTGCAGACCAGTCTGATTCTGCCTCTGTGTGTGCGTATTTTCTTGTTTTCACATCACATCTCTGCACCGTGTGCCATATCTCATAGAAACCGCGATAACTCAGAAAGAGAAGAATAACATTATTCCTGCACTCAGTCCCTGAACACGCTCGGCCCGGGCCTGGAAATGCATTTTAAACTCAGTAAATTGACAAAAGTCTCACATGCGGAGCTGTAAAGCATCCTGGTGCTTCTGTTGTGTCGGTCAGAAGCTCGCGGCTCTAACTGCTTCTGTCAGGAGAGATCGACAGCGCTCTAATCTCATCACTATGTGGAGGAATTGGTTCAGGAGCTTAGAATCTGCTGAAGGACTGCAGGCATTCACTGCACCATTTACTGCACTGAAAAAAGAAGAAGAGGTTTCATATGGGTACACTGTGCTTTAAGGTGACATTGTTACATTGTAATTACTGTCCGCAGGGTTAAAGGGATAGGTTACCCAAAGCATATAGGGATAGGTCTGTCAACAGTTTGGATTATAGTGGTTATTCATTTATTTATTGTTTTTTTATTTACTTTCTTTGGTGGAGAAAATGCACTCCCATAACTTTAGAAAATGTACGTTGAACAGCGGGAGTACATGGACTTTTCCAGGATGTTTTCAATACCTTTCTGGGCCTTTGAAGTAAAAGTTACTTAGGCTGTCAATGGAGGGACAGCTCTCAGAGTTAATGTCAAATATCTTCAATTGTATTTCAAGGATGAACTTGAGTCTCAGGGGCTTCGAACAGTATAAGGGTGACCAATTAATGAGAGAATTTTGGTTTAACTATCCGTTAGGGATTGGTTTAGGGTTAGTTGCTTGATGCATGATTTACTTTTATAATTACTATGTAATGTGAACTTGTGCTGACTAAAAACAAACAGCTCACCCAAAATCACTCAAGTTTGTTTTTTTTTGTTTTTTTTGTCATTGCATCACTGTCTCACCAATGAATGCTCTCTAAAACCCAATATTACGATGTTTTTAATTCAAATGCAAGTCCATAGTCCATTGTCCTCCAGTGAAAAAGTGCATCTCCTGGTGTCTCTGAACCCATCCAGATATTGGCTTGTAAATTGTGCTTGGTTAGATTTCTTTTTCACCTGAGAAAGAGTTCTTATTATTACTCTTATTTTAGCTAAACATAAATACAAAAAATGTTTTGTCTTCTCCAGATGTTAACTGATGGACTGGAGTGCTGTGGATAATTGTGATGTTCTATCACCTGTTTGGACTCTCATTCTGATGGCACCCATTCACTGCGGAGCATCCGATGCTAAGATGATCAATAATCACAGCTGAACTCAACCAGCACCTAACCAGCCGGGATGGTAATTCATGCTCCGATCGTCTTGTTGATCTACATCAGCCGTCCTCCTGTGTATCGTATCATAGCGTATCTAATCAGAGGAATAATCGTGTGGTTAAACTAGCTCTATCCTGCTGTTTCTGAGCCTCGTGGGGTCTGCTGATCAAGACAGGGTCATTGGTTATCTCAGTTCACGTGCTTTAAACACGCTTGAGCGCAAGCTTTTGAAGTTCAGGAGCGGCGATAAACTTTTCTTTACACATAGTGGGCTTCGAAATTGGGCTGTAAAGGCTATTTCAAGCTTTGCTGCTCTGGATTAATAAAGGTCTATTAGCAGTCTCCACACACTCCCTGAAGCTGCGAGGAGCTGGAAACACATCTGAGCTTTCCTCCACACTCCCAGTCTGCAGCTCAACTACATCTTCAAAAGATTACAGCCGTGCTCTTCTATTAAATCCCACCTATACCTCGGTCCAGGTGCCGGCGGAGGGCAAGCAGGGGTTTGTGGGTAATTTTTGGCGGTGAAAGAGACAGGGCAGTAGAAGGAGAGGGAAAGAGGAGATTTAAACAATATATAAACCAAGGCATTCATGAGCTCATCAGCGTCTTGTGTTCAGCACAACAGACAGCCGACATTAGTATGTCAAGCTATGAAGATAATGTCATTTCTGTGTAATCAGACCCTTTCTGATTTCTGAAGTTTGATCTCTGCCTTCGGATACTCGGCTAAAGAAACACATCTGTTTGATCCTCATTATCATGCCTGACACACTGGAATCATCCTTTTTAAAACCATATCTCTTTAAACTTCTGATATAAGGTTTTCTAAAAGTACACATAACTTACACAAACACAGCTGGTTATATCTGTAAAGGAAAGAAATCACATGTTTTTTATATTAAGTGACAGCAGTGTAAGACAACACCTGCTGCTGTCTTCTCTGTATAAAAACTGAACTTGAATGAATAATGTCTGCAGATCTCTTAGGACGGGGTCTCTGCTAATACAGCTGTGGGCGGGGCTTGTACAATGTGACATCACATTTGATGGGTTGTGCAACTGGCTTGTTCTGAGACTTATCATTTATGGGAATGAAAAAAAAAAAAGAAGCAGGTTGATTTCTATCATTATAGGTGGCTGTGTACACACGCTGCCAACACACATTTACACTCAAACAACATGTTGAAGTGAATTTTGCATAATGACAGCAGAAGATTAATTTGTTCATAACCTTGAGAGAATCCATCAAAGAGCAAACGAGTCAAATTCTTGAAATGTGAAATTCTACTTATCCAAACAAAAGGGTTAGATACAGAGAAAGTAGCAATCTTCTTTTATTCGTATTAAGTGCAAAAATGCACATTCAAATCAAATGAATTTAGCTGTTTTTCTTTTTGCTCTTTGATGGATTGTTATATATGAACCTTTTTATAGCCTTGAGAGAAATATGCCAGAACATTAGTTAACATTGTGAGAGCGTTAGACGATGAAAGGGACTGATGTTCTCTCAGAGCAACTCCTGCTTCAGAGATCAGGGCCTGTATTCGTATAACATCTTAAGCCTGAAAGCAACTCATAACTTGCTTTAGGATTTAGTCAGTCCTAAAACTAAATTATTGCTCTAAGAGTTTATTTCACAAAGTGTTTTAGCGAAGAGGACTTCTAAGTCACTAAGACCTCACAACTATCTTCTTAGGAATATAAACATTTTAGAAACATTTTACAATAATGAGGGTTTAGAGGTTATACCAAGTCCAAACGTTTCTTTGATTATATCCTTTTCATTAAACAGTTGGGCAAAATGTTTGCTTTTCTTTTGCATTTACTTACTGTCAGCCATGATTATTCTGCTCTGTTAATTAAAAAGGCTTTTATATGCATAATCACAATTAGTTAACATGCATTTAAAATCTTTATTTAAATTGAGCTATTTACCTTATTATTATTATTAAACCTTTATTTGAATATGGCAACATAACATTGTGCTCTGCAATATTTCTATGAATAAATCTCTGACAGACACTCCGCCCCACACTGATCAGCCAATCACTGTGTGTACAGGTAACAAGCATGCTGACATCATCCATAGCAATGAGATCACCCGCCCCCTTACTCTGACTTCACTCTATTCCTTTGCAAAGGTTACTCAGTAGTTTTAGGAATAGTTTTTAGGAAAAAATATTTACTGCTACTTGCGAGAATGCTTAGTGGTAAGATAAGATCAAATGTTTTGTGAATACAGGCCCAGAACATTTCATGTAGGAAACAGGAAACGTGACAGAGAGAAGGAGAGAGAGTGAGAGGGGCAGGTGCAGAAGACTTTGTCTTTGTGCAGACAGCGGCTGAAGCCGAGCCTCAGACTCAAACAGCAGTGTCTGTCTCTGTCTAGGTAACACACTGCGCTTTTGTTCCCGCCTGGACTCCTTAATCCCCAATCTGAGGCCTTTCAAACAAATGAGCAATTATAGAAGGAATAAAGGTGGCGGAGGGGAAAACGAGAGAGAGAGAGAGAGAGAGTAAGATACAGGAGCTACGATGAAAAGGGGAAAAGAAAGAAAGAAAGAAAGAAAGAGGGAGAGCACACACTCAGAGGGTGAAAAGCCAGTCCGCACCTGCCCATCCAGCATTAGGCATCTGTAGACGGAGCGGCCCGGTCTGTTTTGCATGATAAATGATGTGTGTTGAGCTGTAGATGCTGAAGCAGGTGCATGGCCTCTGGATCTGCATCACTCACTCCGCATTTACTACCATCAATACATTTGTTTTTAATATTAACAATGCCAGGGGAAATGAACATGGCACGACTGCAGCGAGAGTCTGCGTCTCAAACTCTGAGCAGGTTATTGCAGCGGCACGCGAATAAGGTTAGAATGGAAAGAAATGAATACAGACACAGACTGACTGAGACCATTCCTTCCCTGGAAAGCCAATATTATGTGTTAATGGAAATATTGCACTGACTGAACTCGGTATAGACAGAATAATGATGTGGGTCAAATCACATTCCCGGCGAAAGTCGAGTGAAGAGACGCGTTTGAACTAGATAAGAGCAGTTATCAGAGCAGGTTTGCATTGATTTTTTTCTCTATCTTCCATCTGGAAACACTAATCTACAGGAATACAGCAGATGGAGTCGTGCATTCATACCGTACCGTGACTCTATATGACCATCAACAACACATACAGTACCACTGTGAGGTCAGTGACATGACGCAGTTTGTGTTTGTTTGTTTAGCCTTGAACTACTGCACCGATGGATGGATGCTTCATGTAAATGTCCAAAGATCGCAGTACAGAGAAAGACTCATTAAAATGCTGAAAGTCTTAACACTTAGTATTTTGGCACATTATTTATTCATTATATTAATAAGATTACTTCTTAAAGAAACGGAAAGAAAAATCCTGAATCCCTTTTTAATGTGAAGGTTACTTATCTTGACAAACCTTTCTGGAACAAAGCATGTGCTTAACCGTATTAAATGTGCACTTCAGATTATCAAAGTGCATTTCAAACTGATTGCGGATAAGAAAGTATTCATTAATATTCAAGTGTACTTCACCCACAGTCATATTTTATAACCTGATGATGTTACTTCCTATACATACATATATATATATATATATATATATATATTTTTAGCTTTGCAGAAAAATTCACATAATTATATAAAAAAAAAAATTAAATAAGCATATTGAGCTGTGTTCATTGTAAGTCATTTAACACTTTTGTTTGCAATAGTTTGTGTGAGATCAAGTCCTTGGTACTGAACTGCTTCATGTGAACACTCGTTGTGTGTGAGACGTGTGACATAGTGACTGGTGTGTGTTCTCGCTGCTCTCACTGACAGACGTGTGTGTGTGTGTGTGTGTGTGTGTGACGAATGCAGCGGTCAGATCTCTCTGGGAGCCAGAGGCTAATGAAAGCAAACTCCATACATCAGCCTGGAGAGCTGACAGATGACCGATCAAAACCATCATTAGACATTTGGAAATTAAGACGAGGTTGTCTGGGGCGGTAACCTGATTACTGAGCATCCAGGGGTAGGTTATTAAATGATTAACCAAGCATTACAGCAACTCAGGTGAAGGAGCTTATCATCTGCCGTATGAAGGACGGCAGAAAAAAGCCTTCGGCTGCAAACCTGAGACAAAGAGATCTGCTTAAATTACAGTCACATTTACATACAACATCCTTCGCTCTGTGACCGATGGAACGGTCAGGGGGTGTGAAGAATCACTTTATACATGTTTATTAAGGCATGCTAATAAACATGCTGATTTATAGCTGTTGTTGGTGCTGCTCTGAAAACTGAAACCTGCTGTCATACCAATGTCAGCCGCTAGGAGGCAGACAGCATCACTCTGCTGCTTCAGTGTGACTGTAAGATGAATGTGTGCTTTGTATTTCTGAACTGTACCAACCACAATATTACAGGATTTTCCCCTTCCAATACTAGGTTAAACACATTCACATGGTTATACACCTATTACTGTGTTGTGTTTAAACTGCAGGGAAACATGGAGGAAATAAAGACATCCGCTTGAGTTCTTCTCTTTACCTGGAGCTGTATTGCATATACAAGCTTATAACACAACCAGCGGATTATTTAGAAATGTTGCATCGCTGATATAGAACTGAGTGTGCTTGTATAATGGAGTGCAGTGGCTCTTGTAACACGCCCGAGCGACACACACACACACACACACACACACAGGCTTAATGAAGTCTGCTTTTATCAGCTGTTATTGCTGTAAGTGTGATTATGGGACCATCATCGTGCGGCGCATGCTCTCCAGCGACTTCCAGAAGGTGACCTTTCGATGATTGTAACCATAGAAACCGAATGAGAGAGGCACAGCTTGTCCACACACAGACAGAGCAGAAGAGAGAGAGTGAATAAAAATTGAGGAAATGTTTTCAGACGTGTATTATACGCATGCACGGTTAAATAGTTCCTTCTTTACAGATGCAGGAAAGATACACAGTGACTAATCTTCAGCTGCATGAGGGGAAGGGTGTGCATACACAGTGTAATCAGACCCTTTGCCAGATGCTTGTTTGCAGTTAACACAACAATATAATGAGAAGCACGAAAATCACCATTCACCAGACAAACCATGAGCAGAAATCAGCACATCACAAGTCGGAATTTAATGCAGCCCAACATATATTAAAGTCAGAAGAGCTGTAAAACACTGGATTCTTATTCCGGCAATCCTTTGTGTGGTTTACGACGCAGCAGCTTCACTGGAGCAACAGATCGTTAAGTGGTTGCTATAGAGGCTCCCATGATAAAAACATTTCAGGCAGTTTCCAGGTCTCTGTGTAGCGAGTCAATGGCTCGTGCATGAGGAGCTGCGGGGCACCGGGAATCATGCTAGGACAGCACACATGCCATGAAATTGGAAATATTTGGTGCATAACCCCATTTCAGACTGCAAAATTAACTGGGTGCCCCAAAATATCCATGCAAACTGACACTGCCTATGTTTCATGGCTAATGTTTGTCTGCAAATTCCTTTAAATGAATACATCTGCTAAATTAATAAATATAAATGTCAAATTGAGTGCAGCTTACATAACAGATGAAGCCTTGTTCTCAGATCAGCAGCTCTGCTGTACAGCAGGAAACAACACAGCTGGTTCTCAATATATTTTACACATATATGACACATTATATTTACTCATTTAGGAGTATTGAAAACGATGTTGCATTATAAAAATAATGTTGAAGAACATTATTTTGTGTATTTGGCGCAATGTAATGTGTTCATGCAGTTTAAGGTTAAAAACACATTATTTTCCACGTACTGTTTATTATTGTTTCTCCTCTAAGCCCCGCCTCCTGAAACGGGTCGAGGTGTGCTCTGATTGGCCAGCTATCCAGTGCTCTGTGATTGGCCGGATACCGCAAGCGTTTGATTGAAATGTTCCCTTACCATAACGTGATGCTGCGTCCCGGCACTATGGCACCAAAACAATCAAACACATTACAAAGCAGTGAGACATAATTACTGATGATCAGGACTTAGTTCTGTGGTTTTGCATCACGCTCCTAAACATAACAGCACGTCTGCATTCGTGATCGGAGAAACAACCCTTCACCGTTTGAATAGTAAGCAGCAGCTTCTTT
>JAUYWG010000051.1:473992-490581 GCA_034779775.1 Enteromius afrohamiltoni
ATGTGGTATTGTCCTACACTGACCCTACACCTAAACCTACCCCTTACAGGAAACAACACACACTCTTACATTCTCAACACA
This sequence comes from Enteromius afrohamiltoni, assembly GCA_034779775.1. NCBI lineage: Eukaryota > Metazoa > Chordata > Actinopteri > Cypriniformes > Cyprinidae > Enteromius > Enteromius afrohamiltoni. Next base: position 474,074 of record JAUYWG010000051.1, read on the forward strand.
CTTCACTCTGTGTGATTTAGAAGCTTGTTTCCTCACGGAGACCTGACTAATGTCCCACAAGATCAACATGTACTGGTATTCCTATCTTTGTGGAGACAATTGGTCCCCATAAGGTGATAAACACCACACACACACACGTGTGTAAATGTGTATATTGTATTCGTGTGTTTTCTGCATACTCAGTCTCTTGGAATATCTTCACTAAAACGTGTATATACACAGGTACATCTAAAAAAGAAAATTAGAATATTATGAAAAAGATCAATATTTTTCGTCAATCATTTCAGAGAGTGAAAGCCATGAATTATAAAGATTCATTACACATACAGTAGAGTGAAATATGTCAGTATGTCAGGCCTTTATTTCTTGAAATCTTAATGATTATGGTTTTCAGATAATTCTGCGTCTCTGAAAATGTGAATATTACATAAGATCAATAAAGAAGGATATTTTAAACAGAAATGTCAGGCTTCTGAAAAGTGTTTCTGTGCTATCAATACCTGGTTGGGCTTGAATTACTGCATCGATCAGCCTGTGGCACTGCTCAGGTGTGATGGAAGCCCAGGCCTTCGGGTCTGGTGTCTCTTCAGTGTTGGGCAAGTTACTCTGAGAATGTAATCAAATTACAGAATACCGATTACTCTATTTAAAAGTAATCACGTTATTGACCCAAAGACCAGGTGTTTCGTTCAATCCAGACCGGGAGTCAGAGATATAATTAATTGAAGAAACATTTACTGAAGAAAAAATAGTTTGCAGTTTCATCCGCAGAAGTCAGCTTCAATACTTCGTATGAGTTCGTAATCTGCTTTTCGCTTACAGACATCTTGCAGACATAAGGATATATACTCTAACGAAGGGCAGTATTTGCGTAAATACACTAGTCCTTTTCAGATTGGTCCAAACCTAGACATATTAAAAACATTCATTGCACAACTCTAGGTGAATGATGATGATGATTTGGGCACCAGAATTTCCAAACATGGGTCCTCGCAGCCAGCTAGAACCAACTCTGCTGTACAGAGAGAAACAGCGGCAGGCAAGTAGTACAGGTGAGAAACTTTGGTAAGTGTGTCAGGTAACTGAAAGTTGAGTATCTTACGATCTCCTTGATAGTTCACTTTTAAGCGCTCGTGTTAGGTGAGTAACTCTGGTAAGTTTCACATAGTGGTTTCATCCAAGTAGCCACTGGAACAAAGAGAGATTAGATCAAGTAGAAGCTGGTAGAGCTGAGGGACAGCGGAGTTACCTTGATCACCGACAAAGAGCTTGTAAACAGACTGGCTTAAATACACTGTGCTTGATTGCCGTCAGGTGATATTAATTAAAACTCTGGCGACTGTGAACCTGAGTGTGTCTGACCTGGGATCTGTGGACCTGCAAGGCCTGACAATTACAGAAATGCATTACTAATTAACGTGTCACTGCCCAACACTGCTCATCATAGATTCTCTATGGGGTTCTGGTCTTGCGAGGTTGTTGGTCAATCAGGCACAGTAACGCCATGATCACTGGACCAGCTTTTGGTACCTTTGGCGTTGTGGACAGGTGCAGACTAAGAAACCATTTCTAAAGCTTAGAAAACCTTTGCAGGTGTTTTAAGGTAATCGGCTGATTAGGGTGTGACACCATGACTTTCCAATATTCCAAACTTTTTCACAATATTCTAATTTTCTTAGACAGAATTTTGGGTTTTCATTATCGGTAAGCCATAATCATCAACATATCAAGAGGGTGGGGGGTTGGGAAGCAGACTGCAGTTATTAGATGCAAGGTACGTTGTCCCTGGGCGTAAGTTTATTTATTGTTTTTATTGAAATGTTATATGCTACAAAATATGTAATTATCTGATTTCTTGAACAGAAAATTTAAGCTATTGTGAAGTTGTTGCACTTTTGCTTAAACCTGGGTTAAAGCTTGAAATCGTTGGATGGCAGAGCCTCATTTACCTTTGTTTTGGGATTCTACGCATTTCAACTCTTGAGGACAATCATAGCAATAAAGCTGAACTTTTGACACTATATCTGATGTCTGCAGTCAATTTTTAAGTGAAAATCGAATTCAACTCGAATTTTTCTTTTACAATCGAAGATTCTTTTTAGGCAAAATCGTCCAGCCCTAAGCTAAACTATGCAGAGCAGTGACCCTCCAAGAACCAGTTTGAGACCAGTGTGCTACAGCAAGCCCTAGCACCATCTAGAGCTTCATGCCAGAGCAGTGGATTAATACGGCTCTTCTGTGTCTCCACAGGTCTGTCTCGCGCTGGGCGCTCTGATTCTGGTGGCGGGATTGTCAGTGCTGCTGGTGGGCTACGCCACGCCGCCTCGGCTTGAAGCGTTCGGAGAGGACGAGCTGCTGTTCGTGGACGGCCGCGCGGTGCGCTTCAACCGGGCCCTGGATGCCTGTAAGCTGGCCGGAGCCGTGCTCTTCTGCGTGGGTGGCAGCGGGATGGCGGTGGGGCTGCTGCTGGCCGCCTGCTCTCAGGGCAGCTCCAAGGAAGAGCTCCGTCTGCAGCAGCGCTTCAAAGAGCGTCTGGCCGAGATCCAGGCCTCCGTTCAGCCCGTCACCCGCGCTCCCACCCCGGGAGAGGCCAAGGTTCCCGTCACGCTCTCCAAAGTGCAGAGCGTCCAGCCTGGAGCGGAAACCTGACCTCTTCGACATCCGGCGCTTCTGCGCAAAACAAAACAACCGTTCCTGGAACAGTAGAGATAGATAACACTGCACTTTCTCTGGCGCATATCATTCGTCTATGTTGAGCGAGAATATCAAGAGTATTTACGGCGATTAGTGTATAAGCGTACCCTGTCGATCATCACCGGTGCTCCTGAATACAGACACACAGCACAAATATACTCGCGCGCTACGGCTAGGAATCAGAACACCTTTAGGCAGCTGTCCCGAAGAGCAACATATTCTTCAGAGGTGTAAAGGCATGTGCGTATTAATACAGAATAAGCAAGAATAGTTTCTCTGTTATAGCCAACCCAAACACAGCCACTCACAATTTCCATCGTGTTATGAGAGAAGTCACTCGGTAAAACTCATAAACCAGCAGAACGGAGGCCTGCGCGTTAGTGACTAATTCATCACGGCTGCCTTACTAACATTGTCAACAGAAACTATGATGATTTGTCATCGCTCATTCAGAAAGCCGTCACCTACGGTGCAGTTTTTCTCCTAGCGAACCCTTGGCGCTCTATTGCTACAGTCAATCAATAGTTCGTTGACAGAACACAATGCGTTCCGTGCCACAATCTCACACATCTCAATACCGCGCATCCGTTCTGCTCAGATACATCACCGCCTGCGATGTCTGCGAGGGGAAATAGATTACGGTTTAGATGCGCCTGTGGGATTATGTAATATCCTCTCATTGTGTTGCACATCATTCTTGCTCCTCACTTTCCTCAAGAGGCGGTTAAACGCAGTCACTGTCTGTAGGTAATTACACTCGTCTCATCCGAACCCATTAAGACTTACCATACGCCAGTGCCATCTTTTCATTCGCTCTGCTTGTTGTTTTGTGTTTCTCTTTGGCTTCCTGGTAGAGTCATCGCTGTGCTTTGTCTCCAGCGTCTCGCTGTAAGTACAGTATTCGTGCCAGTCATTCCTAAAAACTATTGTTTTGTGCTCTTCTTTTTTTTTTCTTTTCTTTTGATTTATTAGTGCAAACGTTGCATGATCACACCTTTTAGTGAAACATTATAGACTGCTTTGAAGGATGATAAGAAAGAATGAAAAGCTGTTGCTTCTGAGTGTAATCTTTTGTGTTATTTATTGATTATGAATTACCATCGAACGTATTGCATTTGCATTCAGAAGTCGGATCTCTCGCACCAGTCACTGGATACTTAACAATCAAATCTCTTGACAGGCCTAGATGAAGTCTAAAAATATAACATTTATAATATATACACATATATCAGCTGCTTCAGGAATTGATTCTTCTTGTTTAAACTGACATATATGGATGTGTTTTTGGAGGTGTGTTGATCACAATGCTGGTAACGGTCTCAAGCTGTCAGATCCTCTGGTTTGGTTTGTCTGTCTGCTCTTAGGAAGGAGACAGAAGGCATCAGAGCTGTTCTTACTCTTGGAACATGTCTATTTTTCAGCAAACAGAATAAAGCAACTGTTTGTTACCGTCATTGTCTGTCGGTGGCTGTTTCTTCCATTTGTTCACTCTAAATTTGCATATTAAAATGATCATTTGATCAAAGCATAATAAGATATGTTGTCTCTTTCAAATCTTTAATCTATAAAAACATGTCCATCTGGTCCAAGTCTGGTCCAGTTGAATATATCCCACATGCAGATAAATGGACAAATCATGCACCTATAGCAAAATGTCATCTGGCCACACACTGATTGAAACATTTTGCCAGAGACTGCAGTGAACATCCTGAGTTTAAAAGCTCACTTGAAATTAAGCGGAGGTTTAATCTTGGACAGAGTGTTCATTAGGTGATGAACTAACAGGAGGATAGAGGCTCGGGCACATTAGTGAAAGACACGCATTTCAAATTTAGGTGACCAACTTGAACCTGCTGCACAATCTGCATGTGCAAATATTTCTTTCCTACAGATAACTGTATAAAAGATGTCTATCAGCAAATGTACCTGAGCAGTTTGACTCTGACGAAGAACCTATTGTATCGGTAAGGTATTGCTCACCTTGACATATTAAAAAAACCCTGCCAAAACTGGTGGAAATAGTTCTCTCAAACATTTGAAAGGGAAAACATTTGTTGTATAATGAAATTAACCCCTAACCCTGCTCATAAAAATCATCTGCCTTAAAGAAAAAAAAAAGGTAATTGAGACTTAATCTCATCTTTTTTTCTTCTCTGAATTCTCGTTCTTCAGTTTAGTTTCTCCCACCACAGAATAAATACTAAACTTTTCTCCGAATTCTGTTTTTCTTAGAATTGCAACTGTATATATATTGCAATTTTGGAATCTCTCAGAATTGTTAATAAATAAGAATAAATAATTAAACAAAAGTGAGCAACATATAAAGGGCCAGGTGTGGTGCTTCTGTGAGGTGATGTTGTGTAAGTGCTGCGTTTGTCCCAGTGACCTGCTTTACTCAGATCACACACACACACACACACACACACACACTAATGAATGACGTATGCACACAGCCCTGTGAAAGCAGTGGACTGTATTTAGTTTACACAAGCTTATCCTTCAGGACTGATGTTAATCAAGTTCAAATGATAATATAACAATAATAACACATACACAACAGAGAATACATAGACAGATGAAATACAGATCTAGGTATTTAGCTTTCTTTGACAAAAAAGTACCTAAAACAAATATTTGTTCAGCTTATCAGATATTAGCACTTGTACTCATTGTAATATAATAATTCTTTAAATAAATGGATCTTTTCTCAAACCCACACTTTCTAAAGGAGCTGTTGTTAAATATGTTCCCAGTGTTAGAAGCTCAGTACAGTGAAGGATTAATATGAGGAAATGAGCGGTAATCAAGGTAATAAATCATCTTCTAAAGGTCACTCTCACAGAAACAGTACATTGTGAAGAACGATGCTCCGGCGTTCTGCAGCAGACAGACACTCGTACGCTTCGAAGCGTTTCTTATTCAGTATCTGCGGAGGCGTCCTCGCTGGGATCCTGATTCTCCCCCGGCGGCTCTCCCTCGTTCTCTGTCTTCTCTTCTGCTCCTTCCTCTGGTTTCTCCTCCTCATCTCCTCCTTCATCCTTCTTCTCTTCACCATCATCATGCGCCTCTGGTTCTCTTTCCTCTATCTCTGCATCCTCTTCATTCTTTTCCTCCTCTGCTTTCGTCTCTTCTTCTTCTTCATCACGCGGTGATTCTTCTGTGTTTTGGGCCACTTCACTTTCCGCGCCGGTTGAGTGCTCTGTATCAGGATTGACCTCCTCTGCCTCCTTAATCAGAAAACAACATCACACATCAGTGTGTGAGACCCTGCTGCACACTACCATTCAAACAAACAGTAACACTGGATTCTGATATCAGACATAACAGTAAGTAACTCTGTAACTCCATGTTAACTAGCAGCCATGAGTCTGCTTTATTTTGATGAGTTCACAACACACTATATACTGACTAACCCTAAACCTACCCTAACTAGTATTATTCCACGGCTCTCTGGAATGCTTGATTCTGATTGGTCAGTTGAGACATTTGCAGGTTCGTTCTTTTCAAATAATAAAGCAACAAAGATTAGCGTTTGGCGCCATCTAGTGACAAACACTGGACAACCACAATTAACAATGGAACATTTAAAATACATCCGTTGTTATATAATCATATGTAGATGTTATAAATTGTCTTACTAATGTTAGTCACGTGGTACTATATCGTTTCGCAGAAGGATGAAAATGTTCATTTAACACAAATACGGCAATAAAATGTTTCAAATCCATATTCATGTCCAGTTTTTTCCTTATGTGGCAAGTAGCCGTGTAATAAGCGGGATAATGTTCAGGCAGAAATAAGCCCCTTCAGCGCGACACAAGACCTGATCACACTGTCGGGGACTATTTCTACGATAACTACCGGCTGCCTCTACATTATCCCTTACATAAAAAACGTGACAGTAAATATATGAAAGGTTTCAGTTTGAAATAAATGCTGTTCATCTGTGAATCCTGAAAACTTGAATGTTTCCACAAAAGTGCTGAGCAGCACGACTGATAATAATCAGAAGTGTGTGTTGAGCAGTAGATCAGTGTGTGATGATGATTTCTGAAGGTCACGTGACACTGAAGACTGAACATCACAGAAACACATCATACTTGAACACAGATTCACACTGAACACAACTATTTGAAATAGGATTACTGTTTCACTGTTTATTCAGTATTTTCGGTCAAATATATTACTAAGATAAATCCAAACTTTGAGCGAGTGTGTGTGTGTGTCTGTAAGCTTCTAAAGTGTAGCTGCATCTGAACACCTGACTGCATTGTTTCAGACACAGCTGCTGAGTTCTGAGGATCTGAAGCATGTGTGTGTTTCGATGGGTTTCTGACAGTCTAGCGTAAGAGCATTAGAGATCATGATGCGCTTCGAGCTCGTCACCTGCTGGACCGCTGAAGATTTATCATCTTCTTCTGCTCTTCTGTCCTCTCCGTCATCTGCACACACAAACATGAGACACCAGCGCCATCCAGGGGTCAGGATTCACATTCACTTACAAAATACACTCACAGGGGCTTTTCTTTGTTCCCTATCATATCAATAAAGACAGCAAAAGGTCAAACGATAAATCCAGAAGTATGTAATAATATCAGGATCTAAATGGATGAACAATCAATGGTTTTACTGATTACTTACTAGCGTAGACTCTGATATGGTAGTCTCGGACCTTAAACAAGTATTATTAAAACCTCTCATGCATTAATTACAGAGTCGCTGGTAAAATGACCATTCGCTCGCGACGCTTCCGTGTAATTATTTTTGTGAGATTTAAAGTCCTCGCTAGTAAACAAGAAAATTACACAAGTGTTTTAAATACTTAATGAGTAATAAATCCAAAGATTGTCTGCGAAATCAATACACTCTGAATAATTAAACGGCAGAATTAATGCACCTCGTATAAGCTCACGCTTTCCCCAATAGCGGCTATAAAAATATTGCTGTGCAGATGATAGCGCTTTACCCAGGCATTTAATGTGTTTCAAATGCAAAACTGATTGAAGTTTAGCAGCGGAGATGAGCCAGCGTAGCAATAATGGGCTTCTTTGAATATTTTATGGAAATCGTTCACATTTATTAACTGTAGTCCAAAAGCCCGACTGTAAGCAGGAGCGCTAATGTAACAATAAACACTTAAATGTGATTGAGAGAAGGGCTCGTCTCATAAAAATGCTAAATCAAATTAAATACAGCATTTTAAAGCCTGGCTTCATTAAAGCGGCGGATTCCATTTCAGCACAGCTCTTCGTTATTCCTCTGCTAATTAAACGCCGCTTCTCCTCACTCCCGTTCTCTGAAGGCAGATAGAAACTGTTCAATAAACTCAAAGACCAAGTACACTTCACATATTATTAAATGTATCAACTATTATGAACAAGGTAAAAGATCAATCAAAAGTACTATCAGCATAAGTCTCCGGCTGGTTTATTTAGTGTTGTGCACATTGTAGTTTTAAGGTCCAATTCTCACTATTAACTAGTTGTATGTTAGAACGCATATTACAATCATATCAGCTGTTTATCACTACTTATAAAGCACATATTAATGCCTTATTCTCCATAATCATATTTTAGATCTATTAGTCCTGCCCCAACTTAACAACTGTCACACTAACTATTAACAAGCAGCAAAAGTTAGTAGTTGGTTAATACAGTAAGTGAGAAGTGTGTGACTAAAATGCTTTCTAATGACATATTATTTAACAAAATATCCACTACTTGTATGTAACTTTCTAGAACAAAAATCTAAATATTGCATAAAACATTTTCCCCCAGTTTCACAGACGAGGCTTAGGCTAGTCCCAGACTAAACTGTGTGTTTGAGCTGTCTCAGATGAAGATATCTCGCTCTGGCGTATCTTCAAACAGGTCAGTGTCATTGTTCTGTGTTATGATGCTCACCTGTAATATTTTCTCAGAAGGCATTTCTGTAAAAGTTGCTTAAATATCTTAATTGAACTAATGCCTAGTCCTGGCTTAAGCTAAGCCCCGTTTGTGAAACAGATGTTTCTTACGTTCATCAAGGCTACATTTATTTGATCTTTTTTTTTTCTTTTTGTAAACTGCAATACTTCAGGATTATTTGAGTAAAAACTATATATTAAAAATATAAATATGTTCTAACAATATAAATATTTGCTATGACTTCTTATCAATTTAACACATCCAAGCTGAATATAAGTTTTAATTTCTTTCAAAAAAATAAAAATAAATAAATAAAAATGTACTGACCCCAAACCTTTGAACGGTAGGGTATATTGTTAGAAAGGATTTCTCTTTAAAATAAATTATACTTTTATTCTGTTTTTTTTTTTTTTAACATTTTATTAATTCAAAAAACCTAAAAAACAAAATATCACAGGTTCCAAATAAAAAATATTAAGCAGCACAACAACACTTTCTGAAGATCATGTGAGGGCTGGAGTAATCATGCTGAAATACAGCTGAACATCACAGAAATACATTCGATTTTAATGCATATTAAAAGCCTTTCACATTACATTATAAGATTTCGCAGTAAGATTTTCCTGTATTTTTCCTGTTTCCAAGACTTTGACTGGTAGTGTGTATATATATATATATATATTGTGGTGGCCAAAATGTTCAGAACAGTAGTATTTCAGCAGTTAAAAATGGTTTTAATTCAGTTATATACTTTCCGTTTGCTCCACACAGAGATCTGATCTGATCATCATCAGTCTGTCTGGAATCACATGGAGTAACTGAGACAGGCTCAATCCAAAGAAATGTGTTTCTGAGACGCTTCAAGAAGGACACAAAGCTCCTGAGAAACTCTGCTGAAGAGCACCGAGGACGAAAGCTGCTTCAAACACAAAGAACACATGATGATTTCATTCAGTTGATAGGTGTTAATTGATCAATCAAGAACATTGATTTATGATATTATTGTTGACGCATCCTCATTTCACAGTGTTTGTACACAAGTGCCTCAAACTGGAGCTTTGCAGTTATCTTTCTCGAAGCGTTCTGGATTGAGTCTGTCTCAGTTGGTTCAGAGATCCAGCCGTGAGTTAAGATCTCACACCGCACACTGTGGAGGCGCTCGGCTCGAACGGAGACGAACACGTCCTGCTGTCTACATGCTACTAGATCAGCTATTTATGGATGATTTTAATAAAGACCTCCCATGGCCTGAAATAGCCTTCTCTCATCTGCATAATGTTAGTGAGTAAACGACATGAGAGCGAGAGAGCCGCCGCAAGTCCTGCATGATGTGACACACAAACAATCCACTGCAAATCAATTACAGCAGACCTGATGGAGCCAAACATCAGAATACGGTAATAAAACGTGCAAATGCGATTGGTACACATGCACCTGGCAACATAAGCACAATATGATTTTGCTCTTATGTAAATGAGGACAAAAACATGTGCAGCTCAAGGGGCAACCAATCACATTCATAACCTCATCAACACAGAGAGAGTATGAAATATGTATGACAGACACAGATTAATCACATATCTTCACTTTTACACTCGGGGATTGAACAGCACTTGCATTTTATTTTGTAACTTGTACTTATTGACTGAAAAGTCATTTAAAAAGTCATATTCTCTTCAGAAAATGCATTGTCTAGTCAGCTTCGCGACAACTTTACAATCTTCACTCTAACACAACGAGCCTCCCTCAGAGCATCCTCTCTACACCTCCAGCATCTGTTTGTCCCTCAGGAGTGAAGGATGCTGGGAAGAATCACAGAGATGTACTGATTGGCTCATTTGCTTTGGCAGTGTTACTCTTTCAGAGCCAGTTTTTTGCATACAAAGGCAGTGCTTAAAACACTGATAGCCAGAATAACAAGCTTGTTTAATCACAGGTTGCTGCGGCGTCATGATCACATTACTGTAACGCTGTCACCAACAGCCACCACTGACCTCGCGGACATGACATTTACCAGCTTGTCATTTCACAGCTAAATCAAATGAATAACAGGAGAAATAACGGAAGGAACCTGTGAAAACCAACAAAGACAAGATTTCTAAATAGATAAAGGCCTTGAAATGCAACAACGACCAATCATAAAAACCAAAATTATATTTCATTATATCCATCAAACAATGTGCTTCCACTGAAGCTTCTATGGTGCCATTAAAATAAAGCAAGTGACCTTCAGTCTCTGATTGCAGATTAAGAAGAGACATATTCAACACAAGGGGCTTTGTTATTTTTCTGCAAAGCAAAGAAACAGATGATTTCTGGCTTCTGTGGCAGCATTTCCTGATGTGTGTTACTCTGCGTACATGTAAGTATTAACATTATTCAAGAAGAAAATGTGAGTGATTGTTGTAAAAGACCCCAGATCTCTATGATGTAGAGAATAAGCGGCCAGCGTTTAAAGCAGTATATAGAGCAACAGTGATAGAGCACTAATGCAGCATCTGACTGACAGCACGGCTCTCAAGAAGCAATTTCATCACCTGTAATAGCAACGTCAAGCTATTCTGGCTCACAATGGAAGCCACTGCTGGGATTTTCAGTCTTTAATGGCCTTCACACTGTATAATCAGTACCAATCGCTCACAAATGGGTCTTAATTGGGAATATTTTAAGGCGCACTGTGTCTTTTGGTGGAAAGTAATTTGCCAGTTCTGACAAAAATAAACCACCATGCTTTTGGTGGGAGGACTGCATAAAATTGCGCTGATTACCACCTCCTCCTCGTCCAAGTGTGTACAGAAAGCGGGGGTGGGTTAATTGGAGCTGACTTTCATTCGCTGGAGTATTTTCTTGCGTTCTTGTTGATTTGTCAGTGGCAGACAGGAGACTCCTATAAGAGTGCTGTTACCAGCGGCCAGCAAACCCACGGAGGTAATGCTCCAAGCTCCGCCCAGCAACCGTTACACAGGCCTCTGTCTCGGCCAATCACGTACGTCAGACTCTTTCAGAACAGTTTCAACAGACAGCTCTGAAAAAGTTCCTCTGATGTATCATATATCCATGGGTCAATCCTAAAGCAAATGCTAACTCAGCCCTCTAGGCTTAATTGTATATTAATATTTCTTACAGTGTTTAAAGACAGGTATGTTGCGATTCTCATATTTCTGAGCTGGTGTGTGTGTGTGTGTGTGTGTGTCACCAAGAAATGAATCTGTCACCTTGTGGTTAAGGGCTCAGGTGGACACACTGGCAAATAAGCCTGACCTGACCCAACAGACATTGTTAGTTCTTGTCCTGGAATCTGATTGGTCGAGCAGACTGTCAGTCTGGGTGTTGGGGTGATGGGGTTTTTACAGTGACTCTTTCTGCACGTACAGTAATGTACAGTTACAGTCTTTATAAGGGAGTTAATTCATTATTTAACTGATTAATTTAAGACTGTGGCTGCTTACAAATATAAACAAACCCTGCTCTATTGTAGGTGAAAAAGTTCATTTCAAAGTAATTGTTTTCTTTTTTTTGCCTTACATAAACATTTACTTAAAGAGTATTTGGTTTCAGAAAACACCACTGATCCATAAAGAAATGAAACAAGTGTCTGTCCTTATGAGAGAGTCATTGAATTATTCACTCAACTAATTCAGTCAAAAATAGTGCTTCCGTTATTTAGACAGTTTTGCTTAAAATCCAGATGAAACTGATAAAGTAACCCACATGTACTTGTATGACAAACTTATTTATTATATATTATTATATTAAAGCTGAAGAAATGAGTGCTGACAGGTTTTATCTAGATTCGGCTGGTTAGATTAGTTACCAACGGCTCTAAATATTACAGTGGGACAGGACTAAAATAGTTAATCATTAATACCATTAGAAATATATAGAGTTATAATAATAATTAACTGAACATCTCAGCAGCTGCACATTCATATTGTAAAAGCCTTTATGTTTTAGAAAAGGCCTGCATATTATTACTGAGAAATGCTACATTATGTGTATATAAAAATAATAGTAATACAAAAATAAAATAAATAAAAAGTACAGTTTATGTTACAATATGTCCATCTTCAAAGACTACTGAGATCACACTGGTATAGGACACAGAAAACAAAATCCTGCACAGAATCAGCAGAAGACAGTGTGACAAGAAAATGTCATTTCTACATTTAAAGAAGGATCTGGCTCCTCTTCCAAATCCTCTTTTATTCTCTTGTCTCTCGCCTCTGGTTCAGATATTGCATTACTGCCATCACTGCAGGCCATGATCTAATTAGAAGCGAGCAAGACTTTAGCACTTGTCACATCTCAGTCTGTTCGGAGGTGCTGAAAGACCTCAGACACACACACACACACACGTACGGTCTGATCAGTGAAGTGAGGCACAGAGAGAGGCACCTTAATGGCCTATTTCAGCATTATTACAGTATTGTGGATGGATTGTCACCAGGAGCCCTGAGATACCGAAGTGTGAAAACCATCAGCGGCTCTCATACGTCTCCACACTCCTCTGATCCTGTCATTACTGGAGTGGGACGGAGACGATTTATGGAGATAGAATTGTTTCGTAATTCCAAATAGATATACTATGATCCACAAATAAATGTAAAGCGAAAAAACAAAATAAATCTTAGTGTTCCACAAACATGCATTTTATTTACAAGTAAGTAAAATTAGACTAAAACACACTCACAAATGTTTATTCTACAAACACAACTGTGTCTCTCCTCAACCCACCACCTTTGCGTTAGAACTGGTCACTTCCACGGTTTTCCTCAGATTCACATATAAATGCCAGACAAAGTTGTGTTTGTAGAATAATTATCTGTGAGTATGTCAAATTTTACTTGTGTGTAAATAAAATTCCTGTATGTGGAATGCATTTTGTGAACATGCTTGGTTTTTTTTGCCAATCGCTTTACATTTATTTGTGGATCATAGTATATTTATTTGGAACAATTTTATCTCCATACCGATTCCTCCTTCCCTCTCTCAAACGCATCCGGACGTCCTCAGCCTCTCGACTTCATTATGCCATGTGATTGGAGAATTTGCCCTACATTCACTTAACACTTGAGCCATCTGTTAGACTCCCTCGTTAATAGTGTCAGATCCTCTGCAAATCATTGATATTCAAATGTATGCACAGTGTTATATCCCAGCACGATGTTTCCTGCCTTCTAATGGACGGCTTATTTAGCAAAGAGGGATATTCATCAGCGCCAGAGAGACTAAATGTTTTGCCTGCCTCGAGTGCGATGCTTTAAAGACTAAGCTTCACTCAAAACAGTCGTTATAAATCATTGACATTTGAAATGCATGCAGAAAAATAATTGTATTCATAATTATTATTTTCAACTAAACAAGGTTCACTGTGTCATTTTTCCTCATTTCAAAATTAAATTAATTGTATTATCTTTGCTGAAAACCTTCACATTTGGTAGAAACTTGCATCATGTGTTTATATTTTTTATCAGCTTATGCTTTGAATTAGTATAAACACAAGACTGGTATACTGACAGCTACAACATACACAAAATGACCTTTATATTGGGTCCATTTTAATTCAGATTCTGCCCATCGTCACAAAAGCAGTCTGTGATGTATTTTTGCCGGTTCTTTCAACACGTCATTTAATCTAGACCAAGCATGTTCTCTGTCTCTGTCCTGAAACTTAAGAAAACTGTTCTAGACACAAACAGTGCTATAATACAGGACTAGTCATGCTGGAGATTACATCACAGAGCACTGAACATGCAACTAAACTCCATGCTTCTGTAACCCTATATGCTGTATGAAGGAATTTATCTTGCGACATTGGAAACTTCATTAATTTACAATATGATATGGCTAAACCGAGTCCCTATTACTATTTGCTAATTGGTTTGATTCTGTCATACTCAAATCACCTAAAGCGACTTTGGTTAGAAATCAGAACCATTACAATCTCCATACATGTAATAATAAATACAAGCAGGGGTGTCTGTGTAAAATCATTCTTATGCTAAAAAAGTATGCTTTGGCACATGAACTATGTTCGGTACTGTAGGTCACATGGCCATGACAACAACATGTAGTGAATCCAAGACACATTTCAATAGTTCGCGCTTCCTTACAATGACAATTTAAGTGTGTTTCGGAGCCCTAGTTGCTTGAACCCTAGCGAGGGCTGAGCTGAGACGTCCAGCTGGAACTCCGCTTGCCCCCTGGAAGGAAGCCCAGCACACGAGACAAACAGTAACACAAAAAAACTCTGCACATTACGTTTTTATAAAAAACAGTAACCAAGCAGCTCAGTTTTGTAGTGCAATATTGTAGTGCAAAAGTGATATTACCACAGATTACGTAAGAATGATTTGACATAGAATCACGTTCAGCCCAAGCCATGGAAAAATGGAGAAGAGAAGGGATGTGCTTTTGTTAACTTCATCACCATGGAGATTTAATAGGCTCGTTTCGGGCCACCTGGGTACCAGCAGGACCTCAAGTGCTAATGAGGGAGAGACGCTTCTGCACTCTCACACACACACACACACACTCTCCTGCTCCAGATCAAACGCTGTTTATTACACGACACCCTTCGCTGCCAAATCTCTTATTCCTGAGCTTTATTTTTCACAGCATCAATTTAAGCATGAATCAAATTTCTTTCAGAATCAGAAGCGTGACTAATAGCGTTTGCGGGCGATCTCTACGAAGCTCTCTTTGCACTGAAATGTCATCACTTGGTGAGATGTTGTGGAAAGAGACACGTGCAGTGGAGTGTGGCGCTGATCGCACACCTCCGGCTGCAATCTGAGGAAACATGATGATGATGGTGATGGTGGTGAGGAGCATGATGTAATCCCTCTCATGCCACAGCAAGCGTGTGAGCAGCACACACACAGAGCAGCAGTGCCATCTCATGGTCACACAGGGAAGCGTCTTATATAAGCTTTAGAGAATTACGTCACTGTTATCAGACAATAGTGGCTGATACACACACAAACACATCACAAAAATAACAAAAACATTTCAGATGCTTTTACAGTGTTGTATTATTTAACCTGTTTATTTAGATTGGTGATGAGTAGAGTTGTGCAAAGCTGCTGGTATTTGTATCTGTATTTGTATTTGTTGAGGGGGGAAAGTATTTGTATTTGAGTAAAATAGGCGTAAACATTCTTTTTTATTTTGCACTACACTTCTAATTTACGTTATAGTTTTAAGTATTCTTTAATTATATCCATTATAATAATTATGGATCTGCAATATCGGTTAATGTTTTTCCATGTTTTTCTTTTTCAGGTTTTTTAAGACTATTTTGCAAATTACAGAAGTAGGGGGTGGGCGGTATGGCAAAAATATCATATTACAATTAAAATATATATTATATTATATAGCACGATTGTATCATGATCCTTTGTCATTGATTTTACTATTTTGCAGGTTGTCTGAGCAGAACAGACAAACTAATTTGCCTTTTTTATAAAAACAAAGCCTTTCAAAGTAACAAAGTATAAAATAAAGAAGGGCAGATATTTAGGCCAAAAGGAGCAAAGAAAGAAATCGTTGTCATTTTATCTTTGTACAGCTCATGAAAACCTCAATGAAAAGGTTCTCTAAACCAGCTATTAACCTAATCATCTGAATCAACTAATTAACTCTAAACACCTGCAAAAGATTCCTGAGGCTTTTAAAAACTCCCAGCCTGGTTCATTACTCAAAACCACGATCATGGGTAAGACTGCCGACCTGACTGCTGTCCAGAAGACCATCACTGACACCCTCGAGCAAGAGGGTAAGACACACGCACCGGATCACGTGAGGTCACGAGGACCCGGAAGTAACCTCTCGCAGGTATTTAAGCAGGAAGCAGGTGTCTGTCTAGCACCAGACATTAAGCTCACGTATGCTTTTCGTCAGGTCCCC
>JAUYWG010000051.1:492901-506953 GCA_034779775.1 Enteromius afrohamiltoni
TCTGTACGATCAAAACTAGTGTGTAATTTAAGTTCTTATTGGCGTCATCAGGAGAAGACACCTCAAAACGCATGTATGCGTTTGCTAACCCCAGGGGGTTAATCCTCCCCTTTTCTCCTTTTCTTCCTTCCCTACTGTTCCCTCTACATCAGCACCCCCTACCACGGCTCCATCCACATGTATGCGTTTGCCGACCCAAGGGGGTTAATGCTGTTTGTCACGCCCATGTCTGTGTTCTATATCACAGTTTTGGTTTTGTTCTAGTATTTCCTATGTTTCCTTATTTGGTAATGTTCCTCTTCATGTTTAGTTGATTAGTTAACCCTTGCCATTATTCCCATCACTGATATATGAAATGAATGGCACCAGCATGAGTTTTAAGGCAAAAGAGTTTCACTGCACACTTTATTTTAAAAGACAGAACAATAAAATGCAAAACCTAATAAAGGTTGTGTTTGTAATCCAGATCCTTAGGAATACAATCAAATTATTTCCTGTTTGCTTTTATGGGACAATTGCTTGTGTGTATATACAGTATAGGAAATACATATTTTTAATTAAATATGTTTTTCCCCATTTTGCAATAAATAAAGACAGTTTCCCATATTGATCATGTCTTGGCTAGATAGGCTAGTTTTTTTTTGTTTTTTTTTTGCACGGCTGGATGTTAGACTCCTGAAAAATAATCACAATGTTTTTATTTGCCAAAATAGAAATTTACTGAAGTCAAAACACAGAAGCGCCACTTACAGTGAAGTGGGAGTGACCAGCCTGCAGAGGATTCTCCAGCATTGCTCAAACAGTTATGTTCAGGACTTTCTTATGGAGTTTAAATAGTCTCAAATCTAGTGCACATAAAAACAAGAAGCGTGCACATGATATGAGCACACAGAACAATATCTGTGCATGGAAAACCTTTCTTGTGAGGGAGCATTTCTGCACCGCAAGAGCACAGAACACTATGAGCGTGCAATAATGCGCTCTCTCAGCTGCTCAAACCCTGCTCGCTGGTTAAGTTGACTTTTGAGACTTTGGAGGCGGGGTTTAAATGTCAAATGTCTCTGCTCCTATGACTGGTCATTTTCAAGGCATCGCCTGCCGCTTGACATGACTTTAGGAATAGTGGGTGTGTGTGACTTTTTTTAATTAATAATTAATTATGTATGAACAACAATGCAACACCAATACATATTTGCAGTAGAATATAAAAACCAGGTATGAAACATGAAACATAGTTTAGTTGTTTCAATAATTGAGAATCGATTTCGAATACTATCCATTTTTGACCATTATTTCTTCATCACGGCATACATCCGGCGTCAAGCATCAATGCACTGCTACATCATTTTCTTAAAAGGTTCCTGTATGGCCATCTGAGAATTCCATATGCATAAGTTTTGGGATCATTATTTTTTCGGTAGTATTACAGCATTATTAGAACCTTTTTTGTGTTTCTTTTTGGTGATCATGTTTTGTTGAACATAAAAATAATAAACAGTACAGAATATAGAAAGAAGAAAAAACACTTGGTGCAAGATTTGACATTATTTAAACGCCGTACTTTCTGGTTTACTTAACAAATACTGCTTGAGGGGGGCGAGAAACTGGTCCAGTGCGTTGTGATTGGCTAAACCGCTGTTGTGCTTATCTACATGTCCCACCCCTCACTTCAGTGGCATGTGCTCTGGTATTGTAAACAGTGACGTTTCAAAATCGCTTATCAATTTGAGCCCGGATATTAGTGTAAAGGATCGTGCAGAACCTGCACAAGCACAGATCCTAATGATATATTTAATTTGTTGTTGTCTCATACTTTTAGATACGCTGTTATTTGTAAATGCTAATGCTCAGGTTTTAATAGATGGCTTTATACTGATCAAAGCTTTAATTCATCATGGCAACCGTATACATCTCCATGACTAACAGTTCAAATATATACATGAAAAATATCTGTCTGTCCATACACATAAAGTATAGAACTGGAACACAGCTCATTGCTGGAGCTGCTGAGCTAGTGAGAGTAAGAGATGCGACGATGCATGAGATGATGAACAACTGATTTAGAACATTGATTTTGAAACTTGTGAATCCATTCGAATCATTAGAAGAAAGAATCGCAATTCATATATGAATAGATTTTTTTATGCACCCCTAGGTTTGAGGGCATGCTAGCAAGTCTTCCTCTTCTTGAAAGCATCACAACATGGCGTATATCAGCCATATTAGATTTTAAAAATCATAATCATGATTTTAAAAGATGATATCTCAGTATGCATTAAACTTTCAGCATCATATCTTTGCAGATATTGTTCATGCTCAAACAGGAACATTGCACACTAATGTTAAAAAAGTGTAATCACAGTCAACCGCTCATGATTCAACAGGCCAGATAGTGAGAATGAGCAAGAGCAGGTTCTGAAATGGAAGGACACCTGAAGATTAATGGATTAAGTTGTCGTTGACTTCTGTATATAATGCTCTACCTAATGTATGAAATCTCCATGCATGGCATTCGGTAGAGAGCTGTCGGGGTGAAGTAGGCACAAGAGAAGCCAAGACAACTTTGTAAGGGGCCTTGTTTAATGAGCAGTTGTAGAATCAACATACTTAAATTCGGAGGACCAGAGAGGGGTTGGAATGAGGAGACACAAACCCCCAACACCATGTCATGGCTGAAATATCAACAAAGAGCCCTAAACTCAAGAAAATCAATCGCAACTACGATTAATACATTTCTTTTCAACAACTCAATAAATATGAAACCACATTCCAGTCAGCAGAAAACATGCCTTAAAACATGAAATGTGAGCTCAGCTCTGTCTCCGGGTCAGTTCGATTAACCAGTGCGTTTAAGTGAGGGCACTGTTCGGTTCAGCCCAAACACAGACACACAGCTGCTCTCGTCTAGTGTTTCGGTGTCTCCCGGGCCCCTGCTGTCTCCCCTGGTAACCCTGCGGGATGCCTGTGTGAAGAGCCGAGGGACGGCGTGTCTTTGGGATGCTGCCAAACCAAAGCGCCACTCTAATTGAGACAATCAGGAGCCAGTAGGAACAAAGTGTGGCCCTCGTCGTAAATATAAGAACCTGTTCAATCTTGCCTAATGATGATTAGGACATTGTTTCACCAATTACCACGGCAACAGCCCTTTAGCTCAGCTCCATAATAAAGTGGGATCTGAGCAGGTGTGACGATACTTCCTTTCTTTGCCCAAGAGAGTTCATAAAATTTTAAGACTGTCGTAAAAAAGTCCCTGTGCTGGTTTTCTTTCTTTCTTTCTTTTCATTCCTCTCTGCTTTAACTAGTCTTGAGTTCTGAGGGAGCATATGAAGTGTCACTCAGATGTTTGCGCTCTGGATCTGAGCCACTGATTTAAATATGCATCCAAGGAGTTGGATAATAATTCACAGGTTAATAATTCATTGCCAAATGAGCCGACAACAAAAGTGATTCTTTCCAGACGACAACGCAGACGGTGTGTCTAAACATGACACCTTGCTCAGGTAGTCTTTCTTGAACGTTAAAGGAGCTGAACTAGCACACTAATGCTCCAGGATTCCTTTAAACACACGGTATAACTTGTGCGCTGAAAAACATGCTCTTAAATCACCGGCTTTGTTTGCCAGTGTCTAAACCTCCTGCGGTCGACTGTCAGCCTTCAGTGCTCTGGTTCAGAGCCCCGAGAGACGTATGGATGAACATATATACCCGACTGACTCCATTAACCTCCAAACTAGTGCAGTGATTGACTGCTACACTCGGTGTTTGCGCAGTTACACAAAGTTATACTGTATAAACACATACACAGATTTTAGACAAAGAGATATTTGTTCTTACCACTCCATTGGACTGAAGCGTTTTTTTCTTCCTGGTTCCAATCTGTAAATAACTAGAAAGGAAGCTGAATTTAGTTGTAAATTTAGTTACAATTTTAGTTTGATCTACAAGTCCACGCTTAAAGCAAGAGTTCAACAAAAAATGAAAATGTCCCGAAAAAAAGGCCCTCATTCTCAGGTCATCCAAGATTAGGATGAGTTTGTGTCTTCACCAGGTTTGTAGAAATGTATCATTCCATCAGTGTCTCAACAATGGATATGAAAGGGTGCCGTCAGAATGACAGGTCAAAACAGCTGATAAAAACATCACACTAATCCAAAAGTAATCCACACCATCTAATAACATCTTGTGTTCGTGTGAATCAAATCCATCAAGACGTTAAAACACTGAACTGTTCCTCCTGGCCTAAATACCATAAAAGTCCATAATCCATAATTATGCTTCCTTTAGTGAAAAAAGTGTTCTGGTCTGAATCAGTAGAGACATCTGCTGCAGAGTTTGCAAGCCAAAACATAAATATGCAAGATCTATACGCAATACATGATGAAGCAAAAAACATCAAACCCAAAAGGCACACACACACAAAGAAACATCACAAAATAATAAAAGCACATCTATGCAGGAGCGTTTTCAATCGACATTTAAAAGCACACACATTCAGATGATCCACTATCCACTGTCTAACTATGCCATAGTTTTGGAGCCCTCACCCTTTCTCCTTTTGTTTTATATTTAGTTTGTGACTGGATTTTGATGTGAGAGACAACAGGAGATGGACTTGAGGATGCATTATTATGGATTATGGACTCAGAATTCTGTTCACAACATCTTCATGCTGGATTAGTTTGATCTCTTCTCTTCTCCAGATGTTAACTGATGGACTGGAGTGCTGTGGATTGTTGTGATGTTTTTATCAGACTCTCGTTCTGATGGCACCCATTCACTGCAGAGCATCCATTGCTGAGACACTGATGCAGTGATACATTTCTCAGAATCTGATAAAGAAAGAAGCCTACATCTTGGACGGACTGTGGATGAGGACACTGACCGAAGTTGAATCAGATAGTGTAGGAAAAGCATTAACATCTGTCCACCATTTTTTTTGCCTATAAAATGTAAATCTGTAAAACTTTGTTAACACCTTGTTTTTTTTCCCCACAGGTTATGTGCCTTTGCTATGATTATAAAATGATCGAAAACAGACAGATAGATAGATAGATAGACAGATGGAGGTGTCTCACTCTATCTTTTTGAACCTCTCTCGTCCAGCAGCCACGTACTGCTCTCCGCTCCGCAGGTGCTCCAGGGACTGGACCCGGTGTCCGGCTTTGGGAGTGTAGATGTTGCGGACCGCGCCGAACGGAGCCCTCACGCCTCCAGTCACCTCCCGCAGCAGCGTGTCGAAGGTCGAAACCCGCTTCGAGTTAATCACCAGACGCCTGGGCTCGTAATACGGATCCCCATTGCGGTAGAAATAGATATTTTTGACTTCAGGTTGCGACAGAAAGTTTGGCTTCTCCGCACTCATGGTCATGAGAGGTGAAGTTACCGATGGAGTCAGAGCGCAGCACGGTTATATCTCCAGAGCACAGCAGCGCATGTGATCCTCATGGTCCAGACCACACAGAGGCACGTTTGATCAACAAAACAACATGATTTTACGCCAAGCAAAAGTGGAAACTTTTTGCGCAAATAAAACTTTGCAGCGGGAGCTGTTATCCTGCTGATAGAGACAGCTGCAGCGCACTGAAAGCGATGGTCTCGGAACTCTTGTGTTCCTCTGGCGGTTTCTATAGAGACATTACAATCTCAAAGCCCTCTGATACTAAACTACATCAACTCCAGAGACTCCGTGTCCACGCAAGCTGCTTTATCATTTAGCCAATAGCTTACCTTAAAACCATCTTCATATTTTTTCCAAGCTTGATCGGCTAATATCTTTATTTGACAGTAGTGCGTATTCCTGTGAAAGTTCATTTCCAGAATCAATAAATAATAAACAATAGTGACATGCAAACTTAGAATTCATTTCCCCCTGTGCTCACATCACATCACAAATCAGCATTTTTTTATTTTTTGCAACACAAGTTTATTTCTAGCTAAAAACTCGACTTTAAAAATATTAAGTTAAAATCTTCTGAGTTTATATATAGAACTTTTGTATGCATTGTGAACTCTTAAGAAAAAAAAAATATTATTATTGTTTAGTGCTGTCAAATGATTAATCGCGATTAATCGCATCCAAAATAAAAGTTTTAATAAATAAACACAGCATCAACACATATATTATGTAAAGAAAAACTTTTATTTTGGATGCGATTAATCGCGATTAATCATTTGACAGCGCTAATATTGTTATTATTATTATTATTATTATTATATTATTATTATTGTTTATTTTTTTTATAAAAAAGTCTCAATTCCATTTATTCATTCATTCTGTGGCAGAAATGGGCTGCTATATAAATCAGCTCACAGAAATGCTTATTGAAGAGGAAAGGAAAGAACAGGACATGTGGCCAGGTGTGTGTATTGTGCTCTGCATTTAACTCATCCAAGTGCACACACACACAGCAGTGAGAAAGTAAACACACACACACACACCATATTGAATCTACTTCATGTATAATGGACTATTTCATATATATATTCCATACTCAGTGTCTGTTGAGGAACCATCAAAATACAGCGTTAGCTCATATTTAGCCACACACCCTCTAATGAAGGCTAGCTGACATGTGGTAGAGTTACTTACAGCTGTTTAAAGTAACATCATGTTAATAAATGTTCAAAGCAAACGTGTGATATTACACATTCATCTGATCTGATATCTGATCTTACGTCTGTTTGTGAAAAACATAATAATACACATATAATATACATAATGATAAAACATAACACACATAATTAAAAAGGCAAGAAATGAGACTTATAATGCATTATAACTAGAGAAATATAATAATAAATAATCCATTGTAATTTAAGTGGATGAATCCATTGTGGGTTATTAATTGTCAAACTGTTAAAAGCTTAATTCATATAAATATTACAATATATTAAAACTGTTCTCATGAATATTCATGAAATTATACAACATAATTAAAGTGTTTTTTTAATGATTATTTTTATAAAACATAATGCATTTATTATAATGTCTTAAAAATACCCTTATAATGTCTTATAACTACAGCCTTCATAGAAAGTGTTACCGATTTCCAAATATATATTTATATCTTTATAAATAAATCACAGACTTGAGTTTTCAACAACTACATTCTTGCCTAAAAAAACCATGACACAATGACAGTAATATTTTTGGGGCCCAGTGCCACTGCTTGTGCATAGGGCCCGGAATTTGGTGCTACGCCCCTGATGGTACGGTTTGCTATTTTGCTACCAGTTACAACTCCTGACAAAGGAAACCGACATAATGACCTACCAAACTGTACAGCTCAGTGGAAATGAACTAGTTGCTGATTCCACTAGAAACCAAATTGTTTTACTTCAGTTTTACTATAGTACCAGTGGTACTCACACTCCAATACCTCAAATCAAGGCCACTGAGTACAAGACCATATTATATTATATTATCATTCAAGTGTATTTGACATGTAGTTGAGTGCCAGTCTGGTTTTTAAGATTTGCCATGCTGAGTATTGTCCAGCAAATTTGATTTTACAGATTTCACCATGAGAAATTACATTTGTAGTGATTTCCATCCAGACCTTCATGTATGGCCCCTGTTGAAGGAGGATGTATACATTGCCCAGTAGAGCTAACCTAAATCTTCATTCATCCTAATTGGACACCAAGGAGTTCATGTGCAAGTACAGCCCTACTGTTGCTATAACCTGGTTATGTCTTGGAACAAAAAACATGTTTGTTTGGTGTGTCGCATAACAACTGTCTATTGAATGTCTTGACCATTAGCAAGATTACTGCCAAGGGACAGCAGCCTTGAAAATGTGGTTAATTAGTGCATCTGTGCATACAGCATTTTCACATGTAGAAGAGGTAATATATATCCAACGTGCGTATATGCCATTAAGCAGATGCCCTCATCATAAGCGACTTACAAAACATGTCTGACTTATTTTGGTCTTCCACCTCCAAATATTAAGACGTCAGGAAGAACTTTATTAGCAACTTTATTAACAACACACAAGGTATTTGACTTGGTGAGAGGAGCTTCCAGCGCAGAAGAGAGTACGGGCATACAGTAAACTTACATGATAGCGCAGACATACATAAGATTTACACAAAAGAGATGTGAAATAACTGTTTACTGTCAGCTCTTTCTACCAGTTGAGGCCATGTACATGAGTTTTTTTAGGATGAATGGTTGTATATAGGTTCAGCGATGTTAAATAACGACATGATTTATAGGTCACTGTACATTTTATTTCTGTTTCAAAGAGTCAAAAATAAATAAATACATTAGTCAATCCATTGCAGGAGAAACAGAGTGCTTTCACATCAATAATCATCATCAATCCAGAAGTCGGCCATATTGGCAGCACTGAACACAGGTGTTTAGTTCCAACACACATATCATGTAGTTTTCAAATGAGCCCGAAAGACGGGATTAGCTGGATAAGGTGTATTTAATTAGAGTGCTGTTGGGCCTCAGCTGATGATTGCTATAATGAGGATTAGTGTAAAGCATCTGTGTCAAGAGCAGTACAAGCAGTCACCTTGGATGGGTTAAATACAGAGCACAAATTCCTAGTATGGGAAACCATACCTGGCCATCCTCAAAGGTTATCCAGCCATCAGCTACCAGGTGATCTGTGATCATAAGTTTTTGTTCAGAGACATTGTTGCAAGGTGACCTGGGAGCAAACATGACTCTTTTATCTGTAGTAACTCATCTCAAGAGACACAAAACTCGAAGGGACAGTTGAGGCTGTTTGGGGACAGATATCCACGGAGGCCTTATCTGTTCAGCCCTGTAACTGTTGTAGTGATAGTTTAGTAAGTAAATCCATTTTTAGTACACTTTGAAGAAGTTTTAGTAGTTTTCTACGGCAAATAAAATGTGATCTTTCTTTAAGTTCATTTTACAAGTATACTCCTGTTTAAGTATGCTACCACCTGATCTAGCTACTAAAAAGTGTACTAAAAATGGATTTACTTACTAAACTATCACTATACCTTTAAGTTCATCTTTAGTAGCCTATAGTTTATAGTATGAGCTAAAAACATTGATATAAATTTATTGTGAATTTAAAGTATACTTAAAATATGGTATTATATACTTAAAAAGGGGCATATTTGATCCCAAGGAGTAAAGTCGTTCACGAAACTACCGCCAAGCGGTGCAAAGTTTCCAAACTGACTACAATTTTATTTTGTTAAATAGAGATAAAATAACCAAATAAAACAATAACAACATTATAAACCTGAAATAACATTTTGTGGGTGATGACAGAAAAGACAATTGTCACATAAGTTTTTACAAGCAAAAAGCAGCAAAAACATCATAATGTGAGGATTCACATCACTCACGCGCAGAACTTGTGCGAACAGAGAAAAACAATAGCCTAAATACGCCCATATGCGAAATATATATTTATAAACAAATAATAAATTACCAAAACTAAAGAAAAAATTCAAAAAGTAAACTTATTTCTTTGATTCGCTCTTTAGAAAGTGGCATCCAATAGTTTCCTTTGTTTACAAATACACAGCTGTTTTTATTGTGAATATACACAAATAAAATAAATATTTAGAATAGTTTTCAATAATGTCTTATTCTTGAGCAAGTATCTTAAGCTGTGAAAACGCTTATAAAAAGTCTGTGCGTCGCAAAAATATACGCTGTTTCTTTTTTAATCAAATGAATTTAAAAATATTAATAAAAAAAGTACTTGTAATGAATATTTATTATTATTATTATTATTATTTATTAATATTTTATTTCACACATTCATGTATGTTTCCTAGCCTACAAAAATAGGCTACCACTTTCAATGTTCCGAATCTGATGCAAAGTAGTCTAAACCTTCTACATTTTCGTTCTAACGACGCGGCGACGGTAAAAACTCCATTCTGGTTGGCAACCATCTGCACATATATTTCATGCTACTTTACAGTGTTTCTTCTGTTTTTTTTTGTTTTTTTTTTAGATCATCAGCTATGGTATGCCTTTAAGAAAGCACAAGATCAAGTACAGAGATATGGATTTATGAGCAGTGCATGAATGCAATGCAATGCAATGTTGTTATTAAACTGGACCAATAACAATAGAAACAAACCTTAGTTTGTGTTGGTCAGAAGATCCGTAATGTCTTGTGCTTAGCCAGAAAGAACTGTACTGTAGCTCCTAATCATAAAAGACTGAATTCAGACTGAAAAGTTGGAAAATATAGAGGCAACTGACATGGTTTTTAATGTTTCCTGTATTTTTGACCTCAGCTTTCCTCAGATCCATGAACACAGGGAACGTAGCTCATTTAGTTTGTTTGATTGTGTGGTTAGTTAGCTAGTTAGTTATTGGATGAGCCGCACGAAGAGAAATAATGCTTAAGTCATTGTACAAAGCTAAATGTTAGCCATTGACCTAACGATCTGAACAGAGTGTTCTTGCTAACAGGTCTGTAGGGGTGTATCTCTAGTGCTGTCTTCCCTCAAGGCTGCTACTGTACACCTTCATATATTTTCTTTCAGATATTCATTATCATTGTCTATGTTATGTCTTATGTCTTAACGCTGAATTTTCGTACATTGTAATTTAAAACTCGAGTGAACAAGCACTGCAGCATCCAGACCACAAGATGGCGTCCTCTGTCAAACTACAGATGAATACAGTAACAAATCAGGCAGTTCAACACGATTTGTTCAAGCTCATTCTGTCATCATTCACTTCAGTTCAGTGACAAATTCCCAACCCCTCTCAAGATTCAAGATTCTTTATTTGTCACATGTAGTTATAGCTGGTTAAACATACAATGAAATGTTTTTTCCTGGCTGAAAAGTGCTCCCAAACTGTGCTAAACATACAAATAAGAGATAAGGAATAAGTAACAGAGGATAATTGTACAAGTAAGAGCAAGGATTATAAGTTTAAAAGGAAAAAATAAAAAACAAAAAATCTGTATAAAAAGAAACAGCCATATGTTTATGTACAACCTAGAACCTGGGTATTGCATTGTACGGGTATATTGTAAAGGCATTCATCTTCAGTCCAGAATGGCTCCATTCTACAATAACAAATAAGCTGCATTATATTAGGAAAGATTCATAAATGTGCAGATCAGGCTGAAACGTTTGCTTGCACTGCTGGTTTTTAATGTGAGGATTCAAAAGGAGTTAATAAGCCTCAGTTAAAAGGTAACAGCAACATACAATATGTGGTCAGTTTGTAATGTGTGCTAATGTGAAGCTGTTTGTTTCTGACGGAGAGGAACAGATGCAGGGGCTTTGCTCTTGTTTTTGTCCTTTGCAAATATGCTTTTAGATTCAACTGCTGCAACATGACATGAAATTACGGGTAATTGCTGTTGTTTATTGGCTGTAGTAATGGCTGCGTTTACACCGTGTCCTTGTGTAGCCCAAAGTGCTTCATAATTGGAGCTCTTTGACAACACGAGGGCTGAGACGACACTATCAAAGCAGCTCTGTCAGCACACCACTGCTCTCCATACTATACACTCACAATCAGCTCTTGGACACAAACCTTCTGCAGATACACGCTTTTCTATATAGTGATGACGTGTCACTGGATTTACCAGGGTTTACCAGGGACGATTAATTCACACCCCCCCACACACACGCGCATTGGCGCTGAGGTGCATCACTCCATGAGTATAAGAGGGCACGAGTGGAGTGCACATGCAGATTTCCGCTTCAGAGCCTTTGCCGTTCTGAGCTAGTACAGGAGACCCCCTCTGCGAGTTCTGGAGAACGATCGAGGAAGAGTCCTGATTTCAAGACTTCCTATTATCCTGCTCTCCCGTCTGACAGCGTTTCATCTGGTTGGCTGTCAGCAGATCCTGCGGGCTGGTGGCCTTTATAATCTTGCATATCCCGCGAGCAAAGACCTCTGAGTGCATGGTGTGCCGTGTAAGGTCTTCCCTGGGCAACCGGGAAAAGAGCAAATTTTCAGCAGTTGGTCAAAATATTCTCCGGCATGTCGATCCGACCATGCATTTCTGGGTGCGAAAGTTTTTCAACTGCCATGCTGAGGCGCCTTATGGACCTCTGTACAGAATGTTTCATCCGGTGTAAAAGCCCCGCGGACTTCTGCCATCTTGGACCTATGAGCTTGAACCGGTCCCTACCAGAGAAGCAGCCATTCAAAATGCTCACTCCGAAGTGCATGTTACGTGCTTCCGGAGCCATAATTGGTTCGCAGCCATCGACCTGAAGGACGCGTACTGTCATGCCTCGACACAGACCCCTTCTTCTGTTTGTGTCTGAGGATCGAGCATATCATTACAGTACCCTTTGGCTGTCCCTCTCAGAGCGCGCTCTCTCCCTGCTGAGGCGGCAGAGGAGCAGCAGCATCCTTAACTATCTAGACGACTGGCTGATAATAGCTCACTCGCGGGATCTGTTGTGCATGCACAGGGACACAGTGCTTCGCCACCTCTGCCTTCTAGGTCTTCAGGTTGACTGGGAAAAGAGCAAAATCTCGGCAGTCCACCCACCCTGGAGAATGGCGACTCCACCCCCTGGTAGTCCAGCTGATATGGAGACACTTCGGCGAGGCCAAGACAGATCTCTTCGCATTCCCCGAGTTCGCCCATTGCCTGTTGTTTCATTCCCTCCAAGAGTCAAAGAAATCTTGTCGCACACAGCTGGCCTCCGGGACTCAAGTATGCCTTTTCCCCCCAGGGAGGACGAGGAGCAAATGCTGCTGGTAGCGGCGTGCTCCTTACGACAGCCCCTTTCTTTAATATCCCCGGGAAGGACCACCTTCGCAGGGTATAGGGCACCATATAGCACCATAGCTTTTCCGGCCTTTCAAGTGCTGTCATAGAGAGAAAAGCTCCCTCTATGAAGCAGGCTTACCTTCTGAGATAGAGTCTGTTCGCAGGCTGTCCCTTCTACTCTCTAAGTGTATGTTGCTGTCATAACTGCATACCACGATGCAGTGGAGGGCCCGCCCCTCGGTAAGCACCAACTCGTTGTTCGGTTCCTTAGAGGTGCGCGTCGGGTTAATTCCCCCGATACCACATCTCGTACCCTCTTGGGACCCTGCTGTCGCCCTACGGGGCCTGCAGCAGGCTTCCTTCAAACCCCTTCAGCCCACAGATCTAAATATATCTGACGCTGAAGACAGCACTTCTCATTGAGCTGGCCTCCATTAAGAGGGTAGGGGACCTACAAGCCT
Organism: Enteromius afrohamiltoni; assembly: GCA_034779775.1. Lineage (NCBI taxonomy): Eukaryota > Metazoa > Chordata > Actinopteri > Cypriniformes > Cyprinidae > Enteromius > Enteromius afrohamiltoni. Next base: position 506,073 of record JAUYWG010000051.1, read on the forward strand.
TCTCTGTCTACAAATAGTACCTACAGCCTAGCCCAGCTAAAACCCCAGCAAACTATGTGCCCAGGGTTCCTACCACACCTTCGCGATCAGGTAGTGAGTCCGCAAGCTCTGCCCTGGGAGGAGGCAGACCCAGCATTAAAGTTGTTGTGTCCTGTACGCGCTCTGCATATTTGCTATGGCAGACAGCAGAAAGGGAATGCTCTCTCCCAACTGAGGTTGGTTCATGGGGTGGTTGAAACCATCTCCCTTCATACCAAGGAGAGCATTGCCCTTAGGACTGAGAGCTCACTCAAGAGTGTTGCTTCGTCCTATGCGACGGGCTCATGGCGCGTCTTAGCAGATATCTGTAGGGCTGCGGGCTGGGCGACACCTTTCTCCTGCCACGACTCTGAGGTCACGTTGACGCCAGCTTGGCTCTTCAGCGAAAACATGCATGTGCACTCCGCTCGTGCCCTCTTATACTCACGCAGTGATGAGGTGCACCTGAGCGCAATCAAGTGCACGCCAATGTTCATTGGCCTTTTGTATAAAGCTCAAAGGCATTTGGCCTCTCTGGCGAATTCCCATATGTAACGTCTCCGTTCCCTCCTTCAGGGAAGGTGGGTTATGTTCGTAACCTAGACGTTACCATACGAAGCACACACATTTCATATGACTTTACAGTTTTTACGATTGCTTAAGCTCAATTTTGAAAACTTGGCCCGGTTTGTCAAAACACTTCAGATCATTTGCAAAATGGAACACTTTTGTCACTACTACACACACCTTTATAAAAACAATATTTTGTTACCATACGAAACACATTTACATTTACATTTTACATTTATTCATTTAGCAGACGCTTTTATCCAAAGCGACTTACATGTGGGGAAAACAGCAGC
>JAUYWG010000051.1:507053-526207 GCA_034779775.1 Enteromius afrohamiltoni
CCTTAAACATATAATGTAATTAAATATCACTTACGCGCAGCCGCTGTTGCACACTCCGCGGACTAAGTGCTTATCCCCAAAACACAGACATTTTCATATTATTTTAATCTTTTGGAACCAGTTACACACTGCTGTTGCAAACCTAAAACACTTTTAGCAAATCTAATTCTCAGTGATTAGAGTACTGTAATTAGAGATTAGAGTACACAGAAAAAGTCCAACTACACTACATTTCACCAAACGCTACACAAGACCAATGCTGCAGGAAAATACCATTGATTTCTTTCCCATTTACCCAAACCAGTCAACATGGAGAATCACAAAAAAACCAGTCCCAGGTGTCATGCTGCTACGGTAGTGTATATAACACTGTTAGCTCAGCAAACAACAGACAAATACGTAAAATACTGTATCCAGTACAGGTTACAATTGAATTCAAGAATGTAGAGTACGGGGGGAGGTTGAGTACAGTGAAGAGTGGGTGATCGGTAAACCAGCCCTATATAAACTTACACTGTCCCATATGATGAAGTATCTGGTCTGCTCTAGTCTAGTAAGTCTATTTCTTACTCTTCTTACCCTTCCTCTTCCCTCTCCTTGTCCTTCTCTTGCTTCTCCTTGTCCTCTTCCTTTAACTTCACCTTCTTGTCCTTTTCGTCTTTTTCCTCCTACTTCATCCCCTCCACGTCCTCTTACTCGTGCCAGACAGTTGGCAAAATAGTGTAAATAATAGCCATAAATGTGTATAGTTTTGCTAGTGTGTTGATCATTTGGAAATGAAGAGTAAAGCAGTGAGTTGTGTTTACAGTTCCGCAAAAAGAGTGCTGTGCAGTGGATTGTACCTACAGTTTCACGAAGTGTGTGTTACAAAATTGCAAATGGAGTGCAAAGCAGTATTTGTGCTTTTAGTTTTGCAAACTGGTTTTGCTATAAGTATTAATAGTTTTAGAAATTGTGCTAGAAGAATCACAGTTAGGGTTAAAGCATTCAGAAAAAACTGTAAAACAATTATAAAAGCTGACAGTATTGTATTGTATAGTGCTTAAACCTGATTGATGTGTCTACAATTTAGCAATCATGTGTTTGTGCACCTGTTTAACAGATTGGCCCATAGGTGTGTGAACTTGACACTACTTTGTCTGCTGTATACAAGTGTGTTTAGTGTTTTGCAAATCACTGTGTGTTATGTTTTGCAAAAAGTGTGAAGCTGAAAATGTGCTTACAGTTCTGCAAATCTAGGCCGGTGTTTTGCTCTTTGAGTATAAGGATTTGTTAATTGTGACAAAGTTTTAATTTTAGTGTCTAAGCAATTAAAAAGAAGAGATGTCTTTGTTTGTAGAGTTTTGACATAATCGGCCAAATTGTACAAAAAGTGTGTAAGCAATAGGCAAAAACTGTATTTAGAATATTATCTTTGTGTAACATTGAGAACTTTGAAATGACACGTAAAAGAGCGTATTTAGCTATATTCCCCAGTTTCATGCAGAATTTTAAAGAATGTGCTCTTGAGCTCCTAGCTGCTATAAAACCATTTTCTTCAGTTTATCATCTGAAAATGTAAAGTGAGATGTCATGTGATCAACTATCTTTTTTACCAAGCCTGGCTCCTGAAGTTGTCAAAGTGAAGTGAGTTTGAGATGCACATCACATCACAAACACTTTCAGACTGAACACAGGTTCAGTCTCCAAATGACGTCAGATTTGTTAATGATCACTCTTAAAAATAAAGTTATTTAAGGCTGCTTTTTCACAGGGATGGAACAGAAGAACTATTTTTGGTTCCACAAAGAACCATTTAGTTAAAGGTGCTTTAAAGAAGCATCTCTTTTTCACCTTTGTAGGATTTTTATAAAAGGCTTGAAGCAGAAAGGTTCTTCAGATGTTCTTTACAGAACCATTTAGACAAAAAGGTTCTTACCTGGCATCATTACACACCTTTATTTTTAAGAGTGTAGGATGACAGCAGTCAGGTCAGACATTTTGGCTTCACTTTTCTAATACAAAAAAAGTGGACAGCCTAAGAAAATGTGAAAAATATAAACTAAAATATTACTGAATTCATACAATATTTTCTGTTTAGTGCAGTGGACTTTTTAATAATGTTTGAGTTGATTTCTTTATTTAAATCAGTTGTGGAAGTGTTTTTTGTTTTAAATCGGAGTTTATGGATGTCTTGTAAAATTACACTAAAGGTACAAAAGCTGTCACTGGGGTAGTGCCTTTTTAAAAAGGTACATGTTTGTACCTAATGGGTCCATTTCGGTACCTCAAAAGTGTACATATTTGAACCTAATAGGTACAAATAATTTACCTTTTTAAAAGGTACCACCCCAGTGGCAGCTTTTGTGCCTTTATTTCTGAGGTTTGCTTTTCTCTAAAACATTGATGCTATTTGATTAAACAACATAAATGAGAATGATAAGCTCATCACTATCCTCACAGAAGATATTTAAAATGAGGATCATAGTCCCTCACTGCTCTTTTTCAGCATATGGCTCATTTTCAGGTGATAATTTCAAATGACAATAAATGTTTGTTGTTGTTTTTTTTCAGTAAGTTGAAGAGCTGTGAGTGTTTGTAAAAGCACTTGCTCCAGTCGTACTGTACTGAGTCAAGCAGGTGTGATTCTGTATCCTAGCTCTGGTGTTGATGTGCTCCAGATGGCCACATTTGTGCCAATTTGTCTGCTAAGCGTCAGCAGCTGCTGATCAGCTTCAATCAATGATGGTTAGTGTGTCATTTGCACGTCTAAATCAGCTCATTTATTTGCCTAATACGAAGCTTTGCTTGTTTGACAGCTCTGAAACAATCTGATTTGCCCATCTGTCCTCAGGTGTACGTCTGCGCCCAGAAATCTTCCTCAGATTGAGGCCTTCACAAATAATCAACAAGCAGGATTCAGGAACACACAAGTCATCTCCAGAAAGGCCAAAACAATTATTTACCTGTAAGGTCACTGAGGCCGCTGCTTTTGCTTTATTAAGTGCTGGGTGATTTGTTATGTAACAATCTGACCTTTCCGTCTGATAGTTTATTGACTGCCAAAATGTCTCAGAAAATTGGCCAGCCAGAAAAATGAAAACTGGCAGTGTTTATCAACAGTCAGCGTACAGACTCATTGTCTCAATTCTGTAAAAGCATATGACTTCATGTGCATACGTTTCGTGCATATCGTAAAACAGCAGTAGTTTAACGGTAAAGCTACAATGGCCCAAATGCTCAAAAATGTGTCTTATTCACTAAGCACCTGCATTTAACAGTATCTAAATGAATCTGTTCTAAACCGTGTCACATGTTTCAAATTATCTTTTTTTTTTACACTCTCAAAAATAAAGGTACAAAAGCTGTCACTGGGGTGGTACATTTTCAAAAGGTACACTTTTGTACTAATTTGGTTCTAATATGTACACTTTAAGTACTAATATGAGACATGTACCTGTTGAAAAGGCACCGCCCCAGTGACAGCTTTTGTACCTTCATTTTTTGAGAGCAGACAACAAAAAAAAGATCAAAAGGTATTAAATTGAGAGTAATATCATTTCAAGAGTTCACGCTTTCCTCATAGTAACAAAATTAACGAATTTGGCGTGCTGTCCGGGGAGCGAACCAGGAGAGCGGCGAACTCCGAACCCCAACGGTTTAAGTTCGGCATTCGGCTTGGTCTCCGTCTGCCCCCCAAAAGCTTTGAGAGGACAGCAGCCAAATTTGCACCCCCCAAAGGAGGCAATGAGAGAGGATGCTGGACGGAGATTTTTTTATTTTGTATATATGAAGAAATGGTGGCTGGGCTGACCCGGGGCTTCAGGTGACCTGTTGGTGAAGCAGAGATGAGAGTTAGAAAATGGTAAAATTTCAAATGAAATTCAAATAAATATGAAATAAGGGGAGGTTGGACGGGAGTTGGACTTGGATGAGATTTTGGGGCGCATGGGGGACATGCTCTGATATTTGTGCTTTTATCAGCTTCTTATAACATATTATTGACCAACATGTATTTTTCATGTTCATTCCACTTACTTTTTCATGATAATGGGCATTAATGTTCAGTGATTCTCATCTGAAGAGACAAAGACCCCTCTCCTAACGGCCCATTAGTGACCGTGACAGGTAAGAATGAATGTGAGAAAAAACTCATTTTTTATTTTATTCACAACACTGTATAATTCAAATATACATAATAAAGGTCAAAGACACATTATATTGAGCACACTGATATAACTACATAGATGTGAACAGACCCAGTCAATCCTGAAAACAGATTCTGTTCAACAAGTGAAACCTCTACATAATATCTGGTATTTAAGAGTTTAAGGCTTCTTTTCAAGAAAAATAAAAGCTTGTTTTACCATAGAATCTCAGTCTAGTCAAACGACTGGTGTTGGTACAGCGCTCCTAGAGGAAAACAGCTCAAAGAGAGGAGAGAGGACTCTGTGGTCCAGGTCCACTAAAAAACAAACAACAAAACATCTGTGAGCATGCTAATATAAGTATATGTAGGGTATATATTTATATAGAATAATTTTGTAGTCATAGAGTTTGTCTTATCTTAAAAGAGCATGTTACAGTGTATCTGAGATTTTATTATTATTGTTTAGGACATAAAACATCTATAGATATATATTTATAAAATAGATTTTTGAACAGAGTATAAATACTAAACATTTTAAAGACTCACAGGATTCATCATTCACTCATATTACTTTAATGTTACAATGTTTTATATTATACATGCCTGTCATATTCAAACCGTTTCACTCAATTTCAAGCATTTTAGTCAGGAATTATAGTTTGGGAAAAACCCAACCCAAAAGCCACAATACAATGAAAATAAAGCAGGAAAAAAAGAGTAGACATATCCAGCTTTCTGTAGATGTCACTCTCATGTCTGTGAGGCATGTTTTCGTTGAGTTTCAGTTCATTTTATTGATGTGTTTTATTCAGAACAACAGAGAACGCACCCTGTTCATTTTCTTTATTTACCAAAAGCAGAATGTTTTGTTGATATTGTGAGTGTATACAAAAAAAGACCCTTTACAGATTTAAATGCTGTATTAGTCTTATATGTGCGATCATATATGACAGAACAGTTTCCGTTCTTTTCTCTGACGTCTGAAAAAAGCCACACGCTCCCGCCGGTGGGAGAGTCGACCTCAATCCTTTAAAGACAAAGTGGTCTAGGGAAATGGGAGTGCCTCTGACGGAGGCGGGGGAATGAAACCTCAGCGGAGGTTTGGAGACCTCAGCGAAGGTGGGATTGGAGAAAAAAGACCTCTGCGGCGGTAGGGGCTGGACTCCCTGGAACTTCAGAGGCTTCACGGATCACTGGACACATTGGGAAGAAGAGGAAGAGCACCACAGCACCGGCTGCCACTCACCGAGCACCGCCATTATCACTGTTTGTTGTTACTCACCACTGTGATTAAATCCACCCTTCGGGGGTTGCATTTGTTACACTTTTTAAAGAAAGATGGCATGTCCTTTCCTTGAGCAACACATTTATTTTCTGTTTGGAAAAGATAAACAAAAACAGAGGTCAAACACGGCACGCATCTGTTGCATCTACTGCGCAGTTCATAATGCACTGATCTAATTCTTCATTATTAAACTGCTGAGGCTTAACGCCAAGCGTGGGTGCCCCCTGCTGAGCAATCTTAGACCAAACAGACAATAATTTTACTCAGCACAAGAATACAGCTAAACTGTCACAGGAAATTATATTAAATAAATTTTGACATTTGACGTTTTTATTAATCGGTCCTAGTTATTTAGGGCTGCACATTCAGTTCCCTTGCCGAGTTGTCTTTGCCCGGTGGCGACACTATGGATAGGACAATGTCCCTAGAATCAAGAAAATAGTTTGCATAAACATTTGACAGTTTATGCATAACCATCACTTAGCATTAACCAGTATTTAGGCTAGTGTTTGTGTTCGTGTCATGCAGGGGGTAACTTGCAGTGGGTTATTTTGTGAGGATTACGTTTGTGTGATGATCGTTCTTTGTAATGTCTTCTGATAGTGCTACACCAATGTAGTGTGTACACCAATGCATTTCAGATGTATTTTATTTTACATCTATAGATTTTATTTTAGCCAGATTTGAGAAGGCAAACTGAAACATAGAGTAGGTCAACTCACTGTCTGCCGTTTGATCTTTACTTTAAAAAAACAAAAAGCTTACGTTTAACGAACATGGTCAAAACGTTTTGTTTTCTAAATTAACTTATTATATTAAAAATAATAATACTTTGGCATTACATACAGAATGAATTACCAATATGGTACAAGCAATGAGTGCATTTACATGGAATCTCTTAATGTGATTAAAATTAGATTTTGACAGTATTGCGAGTAAACTTTAACTCATTTAAACACAATACTTCAATTTAAATAATACGATTATGCTCATAATCACAGCAAGCTTATTTGTATAGGTGGCCTATGCTGATTTTAATCGATATATACAGAGATTTAAACACCTTAATCGTAGTATTGCCGCTCTTACCAGTCTTTACTACTGTTTCAGCTATTAAAATGGTTTAATATTTAGTGTTATGGCAAAATGATTATTTGTTGTTTTGTTTTTCTTTTAAGTCAATTTTGAAAAATGTTTGGAGCAGTTTTGTTTGTTAAATAGCTTGGACTCTGGAACCCAACTCCTCAATGGCGGGTGGACTCTGCACTACTCTGGAGTCACCCGCGGTGAGAGGCGGTGGGCTGGTGTGGGCTTGCTCATAGCACCCCAGCTTAGCCGTCATGTGTTGGAGTTCACCCTGGCGAACGAGAGGGTCGTTTCCCTGCGCCTTCGGGTCGGGGTTAGGTCTCTCACTGTTGTTTGCACCTACGGGCCGAATGGCAGTGCAGAGCACCCAGCCTTATTGGGGTCTCTGGGATGGGTGCTGGAAAGCAAAAAAAAAACTGCAGACTCCGCCGTTCTACTGGGGGACTTTAACGCTCACATGGGTGATGATAGTGATACCTGGAGGGGCGTGATTGGGAGGAACGGCTCCCTGATCTGTACCCGAGTGGTGTTCTTTTATTGGACTTCTGTGCTAGCCATAGTTGGTTCGTGACGAACACCATGTTCGAGCATAAGGGTGTCCATCAGTACATGTAGTACCAGAGCACCCTAGGGCGGATGTCAATGATAGACTTTCTGGTAATTTCATCTGTCTTCCTGCTGTTTGTCTTGGACACTCGAGTAAAGAAGAGGGGTGGATCTGTCAACTGATCACCACCTGGTGGTGAGTAGGATCCGTTGGCGGGGGAGGAAGCTGGACAGACTCGGCAGGACCAAATGTACTGATAGGGTCTGTTGGGAACGCTTAGCAGAGCCTCTTCAACTCCCACCTCCGGCAGAGCTTTAATCGGATTTACTGGTCTGCCGTGGTGAAGAAGGAGCTGAGCTGCAAGGCGAAGCTCTCGATTTACCGGTCGATCTACGTTCCTACTCTCACCTATGGTCATGAGCTTTGGGTTATGACCGAAAGAATGAGACCCCGGATACAAGTGGCCGAAATAAGTTTCATCCTCAGCTGAGGTGGCTCAGGCTTCTGTTCCGGACGCCTCATGGACGCCTCCCTGGGGAGGTGTTACGGGCATGTCCCACCGGGAGGAGGCCCCAGGGACAATCTAGGAGAGACTATGTCTCTCGGGTGGCCTGGGAACGCCTTGGTGTTCCCACGGAAGAGCTGGAGGAAGTGTCTAGGGAGAGGGAACTCTGGGCGTCCCTGCTTAGACTGCTGCCCCCGTGACCTGGTCCCGGATAACCGGAAGAAGATGGATGGATGGATGCATGCAAACCATTACATTAAGCAAAACAACTGAAAACAACAGAGGACCCCTCGCTTCGAAAAGTGACTGAAAAGGGGTACCTTGAGAGCTCGAAAAACGATGCAAGACTGTTTTGACCAAGTGTCAACTTGTGATGAGTTGGAGTGAGATTGTGTTGGTTTTACATGTTACCCTTGGGAGATATTATCAGCTGACATGGTGTTAGCTTTCACTGTTATGCTGATGATACTCTGCTCCATATTTCTTTGCAACCCAAAATATATCAATTTACAAAACTAATGGAATGCATAGTTGATATAAAAACTGGATGACCTGAAGACTTCTTTACTGTTAAATTCTGAGAAAAAAAAACAAAGAGCAGAGGGGGACCAAGGACTTCAGCATGCAATGACCTACAACACTGTATAATATGCAATTGCTGCTCAGTCAATTCTTCTTCATCAGTTAAGAGCAATTAAAGCTGCCATGAATTCCAGACCTTCAGCCGTCAGTCAGGTTATGTGAGACCAGGACTAGATGTGCCCCAGAGACTAATCCCCTCTGAAGACCTTGTCACCAAAATGGGCAAATTGACTTGATTTAGAGAGAAATCTACAGCGGGGAAGACAGAATTAAAGGAATGAATGTATTCCTCGTTGAAAATACAGGGTCATCCGAGAGCCAGTTTCTATAACAATGGACCAAAATAATATGAGGAAAATGTCCAGGTGTCACCATTAAAGAGTTAAATAATGCACATTAGAAATGAGTCTAAAGAAGATTTTTATCAGTTAACATCTGATGATAGTAAAGGCTGCATGTTTATAGGAAAATAATACATCAAGATGTTTTCAGCGTTGCTCCAGGCTAATAAAAGCTTAATTACACCGAAATCTGCCAATATAAGCCAAAACATTCCAAAACAGCTCTAAACAAATAAGTGGCTGGATTTTGATGAGAGACCACAGGAGATGGACTTTTTCACTAGAGGAAGTGTTATTATGGATTATGATGGATGCTTAATGCAGTGGAATAAAATAATGTGAATTCATTTGAGTAGAAATTGGACACTGGTTTTATCCACATCATTGCCTCTTGTTTTAAGATATTTTAATACGACCACACCATTAAAATAAACTCGCGTCTTCCACAAATATTGACCCCAACAACATGCAAAGTGCATTAGTGTTAAAACAACAAAAAAAAAAAGTTTTTTTTTTCATAAACACATTTTATTGACATTTCAGCAGTTGACAAATTTCAGCAGGCACTGAAATCATTTAATTTAAAGACTTCAAATAAACTGTCATGTAAATTAAATTCTGATATTCCAGTAAAACAGCCGTGGATGACAACATTCAGTGCGACAGAAATCCTATAAATGCTGCTGTGTTTTATTGGTTTGGAAGGTAAACCACCGCATGGATTAAATGCTAAGATGTTTGCAAACAATATAACCATGTTTCCTACAGACTGATTTTTAGCAGCTCTGCAAACATGTAGTGACCAACAGCTAAACCTTCTTGAGACCTAAAGTCTTGGACGAGGAGACTTCTTCTGCTCTTTTGCATCATGAATCTTATGCATCTCAAGCAAGCTCGAAAATGTTGTTGTGATCAATTGAACGTGTTCAGTTGTAAATGGATTTGCACTTCTCAGACACAGAGCGGATAGACTTATTTATTTATTTTTGCAATAGCACTATTTACACGTCTCTAAACGTTAGTGTTGCTAAAGATGTCTGTTGTACAGTTTTTGACACGTCAACCACATTTATCAATAAGGCTCAGTTGAACCCTGACCACAAACGAAAGATATATAATAAATAAACAAACAAACAGTCAGTGGGAACAACATCAGCCATCATAACAGTCATCGTATACTGAGAGTAAAACTGATACTGACAGAATGTCAACCACACTGTGATCGAAGTCACGAAACAGCCACATGTCCGATTATGCAAGAAAGAAACAACTAGTAATACGCTTCTGTCAGCGTTTCCCTCGTGGAGCAAGTCCTCGTGTGCCATCATCATCTTCATCATCCTCATAATCACCTCACACCACCAGCCAGTGATGAAGCTGTGAGAAATAAGTCATATTCATACAGCACGAGCCACGAATTGGTAAACAGCAGAAATCAGATCAGAAATCACTTCAGCACAGAACAATCACACCATATCTGCACGAGGATCTCCTGTGATAACAGTGCAGTAAAATGTCACGTTTAGCATGAAAGTTCACCCATTAAATTTATGTAATCTTTCTTGTCCACCCATGATGCTCACCGTGAACTGCCGCACCTCTCCACGCTCCACCAGGTGATGTTCAGTCTCAGGAGTGATGGCGTACGCCAGTTTCTGTTGAGATAATCCAGCACCATATTCACATAGAATCATAGAAACAAGCAGACAGACTCTGGGACATCAGAACTAAAGCCATGCATCACGCATGCGGTATGACTTCTGTGCAGTGATGAATGTTCAACCCTTGTGCTGTGTGCAAATGTGATCCTTCTGGTCAACAAGTGAGGTAGAAACACTTTATTTTAAGGAAAAATTCTCTCTATTACTGACAAACTGGCTGTTTATTAGTACTTATAAAGCACATATCATTGATTTATTCTTCACGACCATATTTTAGATTTCTTAATCCTTAAACCTAACAACTACCTTACTGACGTTTAATAAGCAGCATGCTAGGAGTTTGTTGATGCAAAAGTCAAATAGTCAATGGTGAGAACTGGACCTTACAATAAAGTGTGACCAAAATGGCTTGTAAATCTCTCACAGGCTATTTTCTCATTGTTTTTGAGTGAACATTGGCAGAGTAATGATCAAATAGCTCCAAAATGAAATGCAAGACCTGTGCTTATCACAAAAAAAGAGTTGATAGAAAGATTAAATTTAAGATTTGGTGACATGAGGATAAATTTATAAGCTATTTTTTGTAGGCCGTTCACTTCTGACCAAGAAGATGACAAGTGTAACGAGATGGGGGAGGAAATCCCCAAAACACACAAAACCTTTCTTAATGTGAAGCTGCTTCAGAACAGCTTTTGTATAAAGTGCTTTAGAAGTAAATGTGGCTTGACTTAATTCAGTAGCCTCAAACTCCTGGAGGGCCACAGCTCTGCATAGTTTAGTTCCAACCAGCTCCAAATCACATCTGCTTGGATGTTTTGTAGTAATCATGAAAAGCTTGATTATCTGGATCAGGTGTGTTTGATTGGGGTTGGTGCTGTGGACCGCCTGAAACTGAGTTTAAGACCAGTGACTTAATTCACCTTGATAAAGTGTTATATCAACGATGCTGAAATACTCACATCGCACAAGCTTCCTGGGAGAGAGCAGAACTTGTAGATGGCGTACAGCGGCACCATGATCATGGAGGAGATGGACAAACACCAGCCCACCATTGTCGCCCATGTGGGGAAATAATAGGAGCCGTACTTGGGAGGATTGAATGTTGCGAAACTCACAACAACCATGAACTGAGTGCAGGGAAGAGAAAACAGGCTCGGGTTAATGGTGTCTGAAGGAATTTGGTGATATGTGTGTTGTGTTGGACAGACAGACTGTGAACGCACCAGGAGAAAACACGGACTGACAAACTTCCAGCACAGTCTCCAGTAGAGCCCGGGTCTCTGTCCAATCATCTCCTGGATATCATCACTGAAGCGATCCACACCTGAACATACACCACACATGTTGGTTAACATCAAGAAAATGCAGAACCACTTAAGTTTTCATGCCACTGAATCCAAACTATCTTTTGATGTTGTTGGTGAATTGATTCTGGAGCTCCTAAAGCAGAAAATCAAAAATCCTATCACAACTATGAGGATGGACCACGGTAACAGCTATTGTTTAAATAAATTGCAAAATGGCTTTTTAAAGCATTTTTTCAAGTGTTACAATTGTCCAACCACTGTCACAATGTCTGTAACACTTTGGCATCTTGTGACCTTTGACCTGGCACTTCCTGATTTTGCCGTTTGATGTGTCAGGGTCGACATGTTCTGTTGACCCTGGAACAACATTGTAAGGCAAAAGTAAAGTCTTGGCCATATCTTTACACCTAAGCCTAATCTGAGCCATGAGTATTGCCTAAAATCATATTAATGATAGATGACTGACACTGATGTACAAGCACCAAACACTGATCAGAAGCCTAAACTTCACAAAAACTGTAAACTGTTTCTTCAAATCTGATTGGTTAATCACAATGTTGCACATGGTAAAATCAGACCTGTCCTTTCTCAGAAGTATATATCAGTGTCTGAGAGATTCCCCCTGCAGTCATTTCTTCTTAAACCCACTTCACTAAACACCATATTTTAATATGTGAATATGGCAGTACTGACAGTGTCAGCATTAAGCCATGCTCCACATGAACAATATCTCTTTGAGTTCTGATGAAAATGGTAGAATCTTTGGAAGCAAACAGACTGTAGAGTAGATCTCAGAGAGTCTGCGCCGCAGGGTTTGATCAAGGCTTGACGTCTGATCGCAGCAGACAGAGAGATCAGAGCTCAGGGCCAAAGGTGCAGGTAAGTCGGCCTCCAGAAAGGCCAGCAGAGCCCGGGGCCCATGTGTCTCGCTCTGACCGACAGCAGAGCAGGTCAAATGCTCTGACGGTCCTGAGCTCACAGAGTCACGCTGAAGATCAGGTCTTCAGGAATCGCTCGCTGCCTCGGGTCTGTTTGAGAAGTTCACATCCCCTGCGACCGCATGCCCCATCACCCGAGGCAAAGAAATGGCTTTTCCAGGAGAAAGTCAATGTGTGAATTACACAGAAACATTTGAGGAGCATTTCTAACCATAATGTTCAAGACGCAATCATCTCTTGCAACCACAATAGTCTTCATAGCACAGTTTGTAAACAAGACAAAGCTTTTACGCGTTTGTAACAACAGGGTAAGTGATTAATGAAAAAGTGATTAATTTTTTCATGTTGGGGTGGAATAACCCTTTAAATGGAGAATGTAAACTTTGAAACTATAAGATAAAAAAGTCACAATCACCTTTTTTTATTCATTTAGCCTTTTCTTCTCTCACGCTTTTGAGCTGAATTTTCTTCATAAACATGAATATGTCACCTATTGACAAACCACTGCAGCATGATCAAACTGATCACTTTTTCATCTGCAAGAAAATGCTAATTAAAATGCAAGTCATTTATTTAGTTTGAACAATTTTCAGAATAATCTAAATGTTTTGTTAGAAATAAATATGTAAATATGTTTTGCTGTTTTTTTTTTTAATGTTAGCTGCTTAGTTTGTATTATTCTTATTCTTATTTATTTCTTTGTTTTTGTTTTTTCCAGTTTTTAGTTATTTTACCACATTAAATTAAACTAAATAAACATAAGAAACTTTTCTTTCTAGATCAAAACAATCTGGACTTATGGTTGAATGTCAGATTGATAGTGTTTGTGTGAAGAGCGTTCCTCGGCGGATATCTGAGCTCTGGAAGCCTAATGAGCGCAAGCGGCCCCAGAGCACAGCTGTCTGATAGACCATCAGCCCCTAATGCCACATCAGCTTCACCGCGCATGCAGGAGCAGCGATCCATCTCACCGTAGAACCAGGCGATGCCAATGGCCTCAATCAGCACTCCAAACAGAATCGATGTCCCGGCGGCAAAGTGGTCCAACAGCGTGAAGACATAGATGCCACCCTGCAGAGAGACCGAGAGACGAGACGGGATCAAGAAACATCCAACCCAGAGACCCTCCCTAATCAGATGGGAAGCTCATTAGAGCAGCATTTGTGTTTGACGTACGTTTGTGACACAGATGAGAGAGATGAGGAATGTAGAGACCACGATGAAGAGCGTGAAGAGCTCTCGATGTTTGTGCAGGAACTTGAATTCGTCTATGAGTCCCGTAATCACAGACTCCATCCCTCCCATCTAAAAAAAAACAATCAGCGTTCAGAAACAGCTACAGTTACTGAGCATCCAGTCAGCATTTACAGCACTGACCCTCAAAAACACACATGGGTCCATTTTGACCCGGAAGGGATACATACATTTAAAGCAATGTTTAAGCTTTAAATATCTGCGCTTATCTCGTACATCTTTGTTTTGGCTTCTCTGTTTGAATGATGAATATTTACTATGATATCTGCTGATATAAACACTAACTCATCTCACGCCGGCACAGAACACGTTTAGTTCTGTCAGCAGTCGACTGTAGTCTGATGTAACACCATCAGCTTTCATTGCTGCTAGTTGGTTGGTATCTTCTTGGTGTGTAAAATGAATTTATTTTGTTTAAAAACTTTTCAGAGTAATATTGACGTTGTTTTGATGTTTTGTTAGAACTAAATATGTTCACTGTAAAAAAAAAAAAAATCATGATTTTAATTGTAAAAGAATATAAAAATGTTACATTAAAAACCGGTTGATTAATGCTAAGTAAGTGGGAAGGACCTGTATTGGGCATTACATGTAATTTTACAGAAGCATACTGTTTTTGGAACTGAAAAAAACCAGAAGCTGTAAAAAACTGTATCATTTACAGTGAATGACCGTAAATTGGCATTTCCAGAATTCCCTGCAATACGTTTTTTTCAATTGAAATCATTTTTTTCCTCATCCGTTTTTGTACATTGGAGTTGTATATTAAATCTACTGTTTTATTTATTACTAAGTTATTGCATTATTTCAGTTTCATGTGAGTTTGTTAGCGATTAGTGTTGGTGTGAACGATGCAGTGAACCTTCTATATATATAGTACCCCTTCTTTTTATAAAAAATTAAAAAATAGAAAAATCACACAATTCCAACCTTTCATTGGAGAAAAACTCATGATGAAATAATTGTTTTTCTCCAATACATGTTGGCATACAACTATTGGCACCTAATTATTGCTACGTCCTTTTCCCAGGATAACAGCTCTGAGTTTTCTCCTGTAACACCTGAAGAGTTTGGAGAACACCTGATAAGAGAAAAGAGAGCATTCCTTCATCCAGAATCACTCCAGACCCTTTAGATCACCAGCTCCATGGTGCTTCTCCGGTTTAGTTCACCTCACTCAGGGTTCAGCTCAGAGGACTGGGACAGCCATGGCAAAAGCTCCATGTTGTGCTCAGTGACTAATTCTTGTGTTTATTTTGATGTTTGGGTTTGGATTATTGTCCCAGTGGAAGACCCAACCGTGGCCCATTATACGATTTCTTATTATTGATTTGTTATCTGCTGGTGTTTGATAGAATCCATGATGCCATGTGTCTAAACAAGATGTTCAGCAGAAATATAGACCCACAACATCAGAAACACAGCAGTATACTTCATTGTACACATGGAGTACTTTTAATATATTAGTGTTGTTACTAAAAAAAATTTTAATTTTAAATTTTCACATTTTTTAGTTTCATCTGATCATAGAAGCCAGTCCCATTTGTAGTTCCAGTCCTGTCTGACAACTGAACATGCAGGAGATTGTTTTTAGATGAGTGAGGAGAATTATTCTTAAACCCTCCTGAACAACATGTGCTGATGTAGGGGCTGTTTTACTATTATTATAAAGGTCTTCTGACCCTGTTTTCTCCAGCTGTGATCTTTGAAGAGTCTTTATTCCACTCAAACTCTACTCCTCGCTGTGTATTAGGAGGATAGAGACACACATTGTGAATATGAATGGGAATATACTTCAGAGATATTTTACTCATTAAAAAATTCTAGCGGTGCCAATAATTGTGGTCAACAAGTATTGGAGAAAAACATTTACTTTAAGAGCTTTATTTTCACTCTTACTTTAAGGGTACAATTATTAGTGGAGGACACAGTATATATATATATATATATGTGTGTGTGTGTTTATATTAATATTTTAAAAATGTGCTGCCATATTTTTTTTATGATACAATTCTGCCAACCAGAGTTGCTTTTTTTCAGTACATTTTCCGAGATGTTTTAAAGTTGTATGTTTAATACATGTAGATGGTTTTTGACCAATCATGAGTTCTAAATTCTGATTTATTCCTCATCCAATTATTGAGAAGTTGCCAATCAGATATGATAGGGTTTTAGTTGAAAGTTATGACTGTTTTATGTATCAGTTCTTCAAGTCCAAGAATGTGAAAATAGTCTAGAGATTTTTGAATGTAATATAAGGGGTTAATAATGTATTGGCAAAGTCTTAATGTTCAAAACCAGATCAGACAAGATCCTGAGACTCACAGCGCTGTCGATTCCCAGAGTCAGCAGCATTATGAAGAAGATCACTGCCCACACTGATGAACCTGGCAGAGTAGCAATGGCTTCTGGGTAAATAATGAACACCAGACCAGGACCTGGAGAGACACAAACAGAGATTCAACACCTGCACAAAACCACAGAGAGTGGGTCTGAAGGTGCTGTATTAATCTATAGATTGTCACAGTCATATATTTTCAAATTATAAACATCACACAGTATTTATTTATTTACACAACACCCAAATAATCTATTATTACTTCATTTGGATTACTTCCAAGGGTTAGATTAATAGCAAAGTGATGCAAACACACAAGTGGATTCACAAACTTCATCCTCTGGAGAAATAAACACTACGTTTTCCTTCATTATGTGAATTATATTATGCATTTACATTCTTAAAAGAAAGTTGTACATATCTAGGCACAATTTATGCAATTTATCAAACCATTAGGGTGTGTGTGTGTGTGTGTGTGTTTGTTTATAGTTAAGAAATATATAGTTTTATTCATCGAGGACATATTAAATTGATCAACAGTGAGTGTAAAGACATTTATAATGTGATTTCTGTTTATAAATGCTGCTCTTCTGAACTTCATATTTATCTGTGAATCCTGAAAAAAATAAATGCATCACAGTTTTCAGCGTTACTAATAATCAGAAATGTTCAGTATATTAGATTGATTTCTGAAGGATCATGTGACACTGAAGACTGGAGTCGTGATGCTGAAGATACAGCAATTTGCGCTTCACAGAAATAAATTACAGTTTAACAAATATTCACATAGAAAACACTGATTTAAATGAAATGAATTCCAATTATTTAGGCAGAACTCAGCATATCAAACAGTTTTAAAGATCATAAGAAAACATAAATTAGTCATGCATTTGTGACAGCAAACACAAATCAGTTCAACAGAAGCAGAAGCGTTGCTTAGAATCAGACGAATCGACATGTTTTAGTTCCACTGGCATTCTGCCTCTCACACATTATTGATTTTGCTCTCAAATAATTTTGCTCTCCAGACGCAGCTGTTTATAAGAGTCTGATCCGAGATCAATCAGGACATTTACAGACCACACGAAGCACTGAGCATTCAAAAATGAGCAGCTTAATCATTGTGAAAAAAACAACACTTTATTTTTACAGTAGTTCATGTTATTCAGCAAGAAATAATGGTGACACATTACAAAACAGAAACACTTGTACCATGAACTATAACTATACTGTTGTTCTGTCTGTATAATACATTAGTTCATGTTAACTGAAAGTTAAAATGTGACAGCATATCCTAATTCGAATGTTAATAAATGCTATATTATATATCGATTGAGAAGAGAACAGAAACTCACTCACCATCTGTGGCAACTTTATCCAGAGCAACGTTGTGTTTCTGAGACATGTATCCCAAGAAGGAGAATATGACGAACCCAGAGAAGAAGCTGGTCAGAGAGTTGATGGAGCTGGTGATGATGGCGTCTCTGAAACACAGCATCGCTCCGATCAAACACACATAAAAAGAGGCTTTTAATTCAGCAGTGACGTCTGAGAAAATGTGTGTGTGTGTGTGTGTGTGTGTGTAAAAATGGTAAATGATGTTGATCTGGAAGTGTAAGAATGCAAACAGGTTTTCTGTAAGGGGTAGGTTTAGGAAATAGAAAATCTTGTCTGGTCAGAATAAAATTAATAGAAAATCCCCACAATTCACAGAAACCAATGCGTCTGTGTATTTTTGACTGTTTGGATTCTCTCTGTATTGCAGGACTCCTCTGCTCACCTGTAGCAGTTGTTGCTGAATTTGTTGTAGCTGGAGAAGGCGATTAGCACACCAAACCCCACTCCCAGAGAAAAGCAGATCTGCGTGGCGGCCTCGATCCAGACCTGCGACACAAACGGCCCGGCCGGCCGCACAAAGGGGCCACACAACAGCTATCATTAGAGATAATTGCAGGAAACTCATTCAGCAGAAAGATGAAAGACACTTGTGAATACAGGGTAATTTTGCAAATTGCTGCTGCACACATGTGTCTAATCTAATTCTGAAATTGCCGCTTTGAGGTCTCTTTGCCAAGTGGTGCTCTGAGAAAGAATCGCAGATCGTGAAAAAACTTACTTAAGGCTGATAGTAACTTCACCTGCCGCTCGCCACCGAGACATGAGCGATTATTATGAGATTGATTCATAAACACACACACACACACACACACAACTGACTGATCAAAACTCTACTATAAATGTCACAGCGATAAACCTTCTGCTGCTCTTTAATGCAATTACACTGCATGTGTGTTACACGTCTCAGCAGGTGTCTCTGTGTGTGTGTGTGTGTGTGTGTAAGAGAGAGAGAGACCAGAAGTGTATTGCATCTGACAAAACCTTCCTTTGGAAACATGCAAAAGCTTTAGCACACTTCAAAGCTAAAATGATCCACATAATGAATACTAAATATTGTTTCATTCCAAAACGGTGTTATTTAAGCAGGCTTTTAACACAATGACTATTATTATCTTTCTGTATAAAGTCTATATAACATGAAACACACTATACTGCTTAAAATGTTTGGATCAGGATTTGTATTTTTTTTTAAAATTTTTTTATGGTTTTGAAAGAAGGCTGCATTTATTTGACCAAAAATACAGTAAAACTTGTCAAATATAATTACAGTTTTAAAAGAATATCTGTTAAAGTGTACTTTCTTCTCATGATCAAAGCTGGAATTATTCCTTCAGAAATCATTCTAATGTGCTGATTTGCTGCTCAAGAAACACTTCTGATTATTATGTTGAAGACATAGATTTTTTGTGGAAACCGTTTTATAAATGTTATTTTTCAGAACTCACAGATGAACACAAGGTTCAGGAGAAGGTCATTCTGTAAATACAAAGCTTTTGTAATATTATACATGTTTTACTGCCACTTTTGATCTGTTCAATGCAGCCTTGATGAATAAAAGTATTAAACTATTTAGAAACAAACAACAGAAAACAAAAGCATAGCATCTGATTTATCTTTGAACAGTAATCGTGTGAGTTTGTGTCAGTCAGAGGACCTAAATGTGTATAATGACATGGGTTCTACAACGTAAACATGGTTTATGAGCACACTTCCTGTCTCCCCATTAAACAAAAGGCTTAAAAAACATACTAAACAGTGTTTATTTGAGAATGTAAGAGTGTGT
>JAUYWG010000051.1:527301-542828 GCA_034779775.1 Enteromius afrohamiltoni
CAAACACCATTACACCTATGAAGAGAGAGAGACACCCCAGAACACATGAGTGTGTGTGTGTGTGTGAGAGAGAGAGAGAGAGAGAGACACCCCAGAACACATGAGTGTGTGTGTGTGTGTGTGTACCTGAGCATCACACAGGCGCAGGAAGTCCACACTCAGGTAAGCTTTAATGCCATCGATGGCTCCAGGCAGTGTGACGCCGCGCAGCAGTAGGACGGTGAGGACGACATAGGGCATCGTGGCTGTGATCCACACCACCTGCACACACACACACACACAACATGAATGTCACTGTACAACATAAATGCATCACATTTATATGATGCTTAAACTACTAAACATCTAAACATTCACTTATATTCCAAGAACGGAGCAGACCTAGATATGTGAAAAAGGGGTTGAGAAAGGTTTTCAAAAATATCTACTCTATCAGAAACATTGACATGTCTGCTGGTCTCCTGGTCTGGCTAGCCTGGTTTGTTCACTGAACACACTAAACACCAGTCTGGAGAGATCAGAAGACCAGCAAACCACCAGAGGTTAATGTAAGATCTCGAACCTTCCCTGAGGTCTTGACTCCCTTCCACAGACTGAAGTAGAGCACCACGATGACCACGGCCAGGCAGGAGGTGAGCTGCCAGCGCGGCAGACCCAGGTCATCGATGCCCGAGCTCTCGTGAAGATGCAGCACACCTCGTCTGCAGATCAACATCAACACATGATCATACTCCACACTCGCAGGTTCAGGCACTGGTTGCACAAACAAGTTAACACTGTCTCTTAAGAACTAGTTTGACCAAATCTAGTTTTTAGTGGAAAACAGAGCTTAGCATTTGGTGTGCCTGCAGCTGATCATAACTCCTCTCACTACAAGTAATCAGATATATAAGATCATCCATACTTGTGTAGCACCACATATAAATTCAGGACCTCTATGGTATTCTGACTCAAACAGAGTTCTCCTGGTGTAATATTCTTACATCCAACAACAAAACACTTCATTCTCTTAATCAGAGACATCATGTCTTCCCCTGCACAGGGTTGACTCAGTGATGGACTGAAGATAGCTCACTCACGGCAGGGCTAAGGTAAGACAGTCTTGTCAATCGAATGATGTGGGAGGGGCCTGTGCAGAACTACATCATTCTGACAGGAATCTTAGAACAGCCTGATTTAAGAAAGAGGATTTTAAAATAGTGATTTAAAAAAGACTTTGGGTGGATTTTTATCAATATGGATCTGTACACACACTTCCAACACATATTTACAGTGGGACAACAAAGTATTTAGTCAGCTAACAATTGTGTAAGTTTTCCCACTTAAAAAGATAAGAGAGGCCTATCATTTTCATCATAGGTATAGCTCAACTGTGTTGTAGAATTTGTAAAGAATTAATTCCTTCAAACACCTACAAACAAGCAAGATTTCTGGCTCTCACAGACCTGTAACTTCTTCTTTAGTCAGCTCCAATGTCCTCCACTCGTTACCTGTATTAATGGCATCTGTTTGACCTCGTTATCAGTATAAAAGACACCTGTCCACAACCTCAAACAGTCACACTCCAAACTCCACTACGGTCAAGACCAAAGAGCTGACAAAGGACACCAGAAACAAACTTGTAGCCCTCCAGCAGGCTGGGAAGACTGAATCTGCAATAGGTAAGCAGCTTGGTGTGAATAAATCAACTGTGGAGCAATTATGAGAAAATAGAAGACCACTGATAATCTCCCTCGCTCTGGGGCTCCACACAAGATCTCACACCATGGGGTAAAAAGGATCACAAGAACTGTAAGGAACAATCACAGAACCACACAGCGGAGCTAGTGAATGACCTGCAGAGAGCTGGGACCAAACTAACAAAGGCTACCATCAGTAGCACACCCCGACGCGGGGGGACATCATGCTTTGAGGCTGTTCTTCTGCAAAGGGACCAGGACGACTGATCGATGTAAATGAAAGAATGAATGGGGCCATGTATCGTGAGATTTTGAGTGAAAACCTCCTTCCATCAGCTGGGCATTAAAGATGAATCGTGGCTGGGTCTTTCAGCATGACATTGATCCCAAACCCATCGCCCGGGCAACGAAGGAGTGGCTTCGTAAGAAGCATTTCAAGGTCCTGGAGTGGCCGAGCCAGTCTCCAGATCTCAAGCCCATAGATAATCTTTGGGAGGAGTTGAAAGTCTGTGTTGTCTAGTGACATCCTCAAAACATTACTGCTCTAGAGGAGATCTTCTGGAGGAATGGGCCAGCAACAGTATGTGAACAGAAAACCTTTGACCTCTGTCATTGCCAACAAAGGGTATAAAACAAAGTACTTAGAAGAAATTTTTTTATTGACCAAACGCTTCTTTTCCACCATAGTTTGCAAATAAATTCTTTAAAGATCCTAAAATGTGATTTTCTGGATTTTTTTTTCTCCTTTTGTCTCTCATAGTTGAGCTATATTCATATGGTGAAAAATATAGGCCACTCTTATGTTTTTAAGTGGGAGAACTTGCACAATTGGTGGCTGACTAAATACGTTTTTGCCCCACTGTATGTTCAAACAATACGTGAATTGAATTTTGCAGTCAATGATCCCCTTAAAACCTTAAATATAAAATATAGTTTGCAGCCAGCATTACTTTCTCAATACAAATAAAAACAATCTCCCTATTCATCAGTAAAAAAAAAATGTTATGAGCAGTCTTACCAACTCTACCTTCTCTGCACTGGCTACCTATTAAGTTCCGCATCATTTATACTCACTTTTAAGTGCCCTTAATGATCTAGCTCCTACGTACTGTACCTAACTAGTCTTCTATCATGCTATAATCCATCACACTGCATAATCTCGGCAGTCCTAGGATAGCAAAGGAGGTAGAGCAAAACAATATGTTAATTGGTTAATGTTTCAAACTGTACACTGATATTCCCAGAATTCAGAATGCATTGAATTTCAATTCAATTCATTTTGTTTGAATTTGATGTTTTTGATGTCGTTGAAATAACTATGTTTCTTATCAATGACGTTTATTAGGCTTGTATGTTTGATGTAATGTTGTTAAATGAATGTTTATTGCATATCTGGGTTTAATGAGTCTCATCATGATGGAGTTTAGTGTTTGTGTGAATGACACTGAGCTCCTTCTGTATGTTCATATTTAAAATGCTTATGATAGTTCTTGGTTCATCATGTGACTTTCTCATCACCGCCTGCATCTTGGTGTGTATCAGAATATCAGTATATATGCAAAAACAAACAAAATTCAGTACTTTAATAGGTTGGCATATTAAGTTTAAGATTACATGAGTTAGTTAAATGACAGTATTTAACAGGAGTATTTGTACAGTGTAGTCTAAAGAGTTTCAGCAGCCGGTTTGTGTGTACGTACTCAAAGTACTCAAGCGCCGGCGTGGTCTTGTGCGTGTCGTTGAGCAGCGTGGCGTTCAGGTCAGAGCAGTTAGGACTGTTCCAGGTGTTGTTGCAGTTGATCCAGGGCAGCTCCCCGGAGAAGGAGGAGAACAGGTAGAAGAGAGCCCAGGCGATGATCACGTTATAGTAGAAGCCCACGTAGAGCGAGATCAGGATCACTGTGAAGCCCACGCCTGAACAAAACCAGCAGAAACATGAAGATACTGTGCTCCTTCCTTCATCAGCTTCTCACAGGCTTACGTGTGCTGCGTAACTAACTAGTGTAACAAACCTGGCCAGTCTCACCATACAGACTCCGCTGGCCTATGACAGACCACCAGCTAACCCAGCACTAACCTGGTCTAAGACCAAATGATATGATGACATTTGCTGCATATTAAAATTCATAACGTAAAATATATGATTAAAAATTCTATAGAATTCAGAAGAGAGAATCCATTAACTGCACTGAGGAACAGGGGTGTAGGATTCACTTTCAAACTATTCGTACTCAGACACTGTTAGTAAATTTCACAAATACTAAAAAGACACTGAAATTTGAAGGTTTGAAGTAAAAATAGCATTTTCAAATATATATTTATTTATGTATTTAATGCCTACATTTAAAAGGACACAAATTAAATGTGATCATATTTATCTTAATTTCATTTCATTTTAATAATTCATTGAACTTTTTTTTTAGCAAAAGCAGTTCTAAATAAACTGTGTCAATAACCTATATTTAAACATATACAATTACTGTAAACAATCCCAAATTATCTACTGGATACTAAATTTCCAACCATAAACCACAAATAAAATAGATTTTGTTCATTGCATTTCACTCATTAGCTTATATAATATTAATTTTGACCACGATTTTCTCCCTATATGAAGTTATTTTTGCTACAATGTAAAAAATGTCTTTCCTCCTGAAGAAGAAAACGACAGAAAGAGTCAGAGCCGGTGAACCACACTGAGAGCTAGTCTGAGTTTCCAGAGTTAGTTTTCACAAACCCCCCGTGGCTCGTCTAACGGAGCTCTTTGTCTGAAAGCAAACAGCAGGATTCTCCCGTCATACATCAGCAGCACACGTGTGATTCCCGGCCCTCTCAGGCCATCGATCCTGAGGAAGCAAACATGTTGATCAGCGCTAATTACAGTAATCTCTCCTTGAGTGCCAGGCTCACAGAGAGCCAAGCTTGTGATTAAAATGTCCTTCTCCGTCTCTCTCTCTCCGCGAGACACTTGACAGCCGTTACGGACACCCAAAACAGGCGTCTTCAGGAAACAGATGATGCTTTGTCAGCCCTGAAGAGTGTTCACGAACACAGCTCTACACCAGGTTTAGATATACAGTATCAGCTGAAGAGTGATGCACTGGTATCACCTTGACAATTATCCCACTTTAAACCCGGCGTGCATCAACAGCTCTACCGAACCAGCTCCTGAACAGCTGATACTTCCAAAACACACTTCAGACAAGCAGCAGGTCTGATTATTTGGAGAACAAGAAGACATAAATATCTTCTTCAGATCAGAACATTTGTTCCTTTAAAGCACTTCTCCTACCACAGAAAAAAGCCATTTTTTATTGTTTATATTTAATCCGCTAAGGTATTGTAAAACGTAACTGAAGTGTTCGTTTGTAATTATGTTTACAAAACTCATTTCAAGCATTTAAGTCTTTAGATGACAAGTTGATCAAGAATAAATGAGTCCACTTATTCTACCATCATCATGCTAGAGTCGTTTTCATTAACATTTTGAATTCGTTTTTATATTTTCATATTTTTCTTCATTTTTAAACGTGTATGTATTCATTTTATTTTAGCTTTACTTGTTTTAGCACAGAAAGTTAAAATGAGCAAGCATTTCCAAGATGAACTATCCCTTTAATTAACAATTGTAATGAGTTTTTAAAGGATTTATAGAGAACTATTCTAATACCTTGGTCCAAACTAGTAACGTACCCTACATGATTAATTGGAGAACAATGAAGCCTGAGGCATCACAGCCTCTTCAGATCAGCACACTGGTTTCTGTGATACCACATGGCTGGTTTTCTAAGGAACAGCAGAGTGATCTGTTCTTTACTTTATCCCACTATAAAGTCTTGTTTATTGAGGAGCAGGGAAGAACTTGAGGTTTCCTCTGTATGCAATACCAGTGAAGTGACACAAAATTTGCAGTCAACCAACAACCGAGGCCTGGCAGGCAAATTTCATACTAAAAGCCAATTTTTCTGTCTTCCATTTGACTGCAGATGATTTGAGCTGGAAATAAACAGCACCTGTCTGCCGTTTGCCATGATGACTTTGTTTCAGGAACACAAATACCTTCTGCCTCAAGAGCCAGTGAACATCTGATCGTAACAGCGCTGTCACCTGAAGCCTCACCCAGGCCGGAGGATCATAGTAAAGCACACACTAAAGGGAACTTTCTGAAGGTCACGTACCTTTAAAGATGGGGCAGATCTTCCAGACTCCGGCTGCTCCTTCACGGTTGTACTGGCCTAGAGCTAACTCCATATAGAAGAGCGGCATCCCAGCGATCACCATGAAGAAGAGGTACGGCACCAGGAACGCACCTGACACAAGCGCACCGTTACAGAGCAGATATACATGTTAGAGGAAGAGAACGATGATGGAATTACACCAGTGGAAGTCTGGGGATCATGTCACGATGATAAATGAACACTCTATTCTTTAACTCTAAAAATTCATTAAAAATTAACAACAGAAATGTTTTGCAATATAATATAATATAATAAACTTGAAAAAAAGATTATTTCTTAATTTTAGGTAATTTACTGTAGTTCTCATTTTCATTTCTTTTAATAAATTAATTTAAATGACAATTTCAAAATATTTTCTTAAATAGTTTCTTAGTGATACTAAAATAACACTACACACTATTTGCCTTACTTTAAATCAAAAAAGTTTTTACTTTTGCTTAAATGAGTTTTGTAGACATCTACATTCTTTACATTTCAGTGATTCTTATTATTAAAGTTCACATTATTGATCTTTGATCTTGATCTTCACTGCAATCTTCTTTACAGGCTCTGTATCAGGAAGCTTTTTACATTGAAATCAACATTTCTACAAGAAATCTATAATCCTGCAAAAGTTTAATCAATCTCATCCACAGGGCTTTGTGAAGCACATCTCAGACTCCGTCTCTCACCTCCACCGTTTTTATAGCACAGGTAAGGGAACCTCCAGACATTGGCGAGGTCCACGGCGAAGCCGATGACGGATAGGAGGAAGTCAATCTTCTTTCCCCAGGTCTCACGCTCCTCTCCGGACGGGTGCGTCTGACCGCTGGGACTGACCAGGGTCGAGGAGGTGAACTGCACCCCATTCTGCTCCTTCACCAGGATCAGCTCCACCTCTTTGGGGCCGGCGGTGCCGGAGGGTTTGACGGGGGCGATGGCCGAGGACATGTGTGCGACCGGGAGTCTGCCTCTTAGCATGCGTCGCCGGCAGGCCGAGGAGGACAAGAGACCGGCTCAGATGCAGAAGCCTCTCTGATGGGGTGAGGACAGCAGAGATGGACGCGAGGAGGAGAGAAACGGAGGGAGGAGCAAATCAGCCATGTTGATCAGAGATCCAGACCTGACGGAGCTCACTAAGAGTCTCAACTATGTGCGAACTACTGTGTGAATACAGCACATGCAGAACCATTCGAGGAGACAGCACTTCAAAAGAGTCATCGTGTTGTAATAAACATGTTATAAATGTTTTAGAACAGCCCAAATTCTTCCAGCAAATAAATCTTTTAGATGAACTGTTTGGCTCAAATCAAAACATCATTTAACCACTAAATCAATTCTTCTACCAATAAAAGTCCTCAAAATATATCTCCTTTACAGTTTTACTCTTTACAAATAATGTCTATACGCTCATGCAAAATAGTGAACAAAGCGCTTTTAATCAAAAGAACGGCATGAATTAAACATCGGAATGAAGAAGAGTGGAATTTTATTTTCTCATAAAACATACTCCAATTATTTCTCTTTCTTTAACAGTGTTGCATAAATAATAAATACATTCAAGATCCAAATAAAAATTAAGATTGTTGAAGTACAGACGAAATACTATATGACTATTTATGCATCACAAATTTTACATTTACTTCAATGTTTCAGTTGTTCTTTCTTTGTAATTGTCTGTGAAATTGATTTACAGTTTCTAGCAGAAACATTTTTTTTTTCTCCAGTGTATAGAATAAATTCAGCAAAATATTAAAATAATCTAACCACAATTAAAATACAAATAGTAAAATCACATGAATCATATAGTTAGTAATCTAATTTCCATGACAAACTCAACTGCAGCCCACACAAGAGCACCGATCCTTACTCTCAGAAAAAACAGCAGATATGGAGTTTTTGAGATCTGAACTATCTGTCCAAATAGCAGTCATGCCATAAAGCAGTGAAAAAGCATAATAAAACTCTACCTTCAGTGTGTGGTAAAGCACTTCTCCAAACAGCCTCTTACTTCTCTATGCGTTGATGATCCTCGTCAGCGTGTGCAATAATTACGGCCATTCTTTGCAGATGCAGACGTGAATGACGAGCATGGATGGTCTTTCTCCCACACAGGTAGAAGCGCACACTCTTCCACTGACCACAGCAGATGGAATATGAAGGATGAGTACCTTCCCATGTCTCCTCCTCCTCCTGCTCTCTGACACCTCCTCATCTGCTCCTTCATTTCAATAAATCTCAGAAGCAAGACCAGGAGACAATAAGACTGCTTTTCAGATATTATCCTGCATTGCATTTCCCTTTTTAAAAACGCAATTTTAAGCATAAATTGAACAGTTTAACAATGAAACAAAAAATGGTAGTTATATACTTAAAACAAGAAAACAAAACTAAACAATGAACTAATTCTCAGTGGTTGGTCTTTGTTAAGGTCGTCTGAAAAGTTCTCATTTTTGATCTAGAGCTGTGAAAAAATTAAATAATACAAATAAATAAAATCTAGATTGGCAGAGTATATTTTACAATATTATATCGCCTTTATGCTTCCAAATTTCATAGTTCATTGTGCTACCTGCTATTTCTCTAATATTGTTTGTAAAGCTTACTAAACATTCCTGAGTAAAAGTCATTTCAGTTAAGTCATATACTAGTAGGCTTCTCACTGTATGAAATAAACTTGGAAAGCAGCAAGAAAAAATGAATGAGGAATGTTTGTACTGAGATTGTCTGAATGCAGATCAATCGAGAATACAAAGGAGGAATGTCTGAGGAGCAAGAGATTAATCTGCTCTTCATGAACATTCAGAGAGAAACCACTGAGAGACTGAGGAGATCTCAGTAGCCCACATTGTTCAACAAACCTGTGTGGTTTTAGGGAAGCATGTGGCCTGATAGTGGCAATGTGATGATATTTCAGCGTGTTAATCTTGGCCTGAGGCTGAGCATTAATCATCTAAAGAACGCATCTGTTGAAGTGAGACAGCAGTTTGGCTCCAGCGCAGCAAATACCAGATCAAACGGAGGTTATCATCTTACCCTTTCACACATATCACAGATCCACAGCCAAACAACAAGACCTGTGTTTATGATGAGAACACAAACCTTCAACTGACTCTTCCAAACCAAAACACTTCAACAGACAGTAAAGAAGATCAGAATTCACCACCATTTACAGAACACACAGCAGTTCCCATGAGAGGTGAACCGTCCGGTTACACTGATGTAACCTTGATCCCTTGAGATAATAGAAATGAGCATTGCATTTATGTGGAAACTGTGTCTTTGAACCTTAAAGACTAATTTGCTCACATTTGTGCAGCTGCACAAATTTATTGTATTTCAGCCTACCAAAACTGGTGGAGCCAACTGATTATATAATCAGAATCAACAACATCGGCTTGTGTGCATTAGTAAATGGAGCTTTCCCTTTCGGGTGATAACGTGTCCTCTGAAAGGAGTGAAAAGTACCTTGGCATATAGGTGTGTCTTGATTCGAGGACAGATTTACAGTCATTAAGCCCACTCAAGGCAAGAAGCACTATGTAAAAGTGTTTGCAGAATGCCCATTCGCTTGAGTTATACTAAAGCCAGTAAAAGGGTGATCTTATTGAGGCTGTAAGTCGGCCTACTGGAGTGGCTCCAAGGGAGGACCTCGAAGGGTCCTGAGGGTGGCTAATGAGTCCTGGATCAGCACAGTATGAGGATGAGGCAGATTCAATCTTTGAGCTCAGCTCAGGAACTTGACAACAAAGTCATCATTGTTGACTGACTGGCCAGCCACAAGAGTGTGATTCACTGCAATAGCTGCCACATATACATACTTCATACTTCATATATCCAGCAGCTCTTGCAGAAAGTTAAGAATGAATGACATGTCACATGAGGACAGGTCCTCATTTTGGATTGCACACCAGTTAGAGAACACAGACCACATAAAGGCACATTAATGTCCCATATACAGGGCTCTAACCTCCAAAATGGTGTTGGTTACTCTCATGGGGAGCTGTCAGAGTTTTTATTTCGAGGGACTTGGGGGGTGTAGTCTCCATTCTCCTGATCTAATACAGGCAAGGGGCCTTCCAAGGAGCCACAGCTCTGATGCAGTGGTGGCTCACCTTGAAGCTAAGGCATCCCAGCCACCAAGTTTGGGATGGTACATGGGATGGGTGCTGAGAAGGAGTTAGAGGGACCGCATGCACATGTGAAGCAGACACAGAGGAATCACAGAGGAGGCATACTCTGGAAAACTTTGAGAGGGTGAGAAGGCCCGATGGGAATAACACCGCTATACATTATACCTTGTCTGGGAGACAGAACGCAATTCATTTTTAAATTAATTTTTAACCCAAAGCACACTAGGAGACAGCAGTGATCTGTGAGCAGGAATTTTCTGATCTAATCTGGCTATCACAAGCCAATTGTCAAGGTAATTTATAATGCGGATTCCCGTCTGTCTCAGAGGCCAGACACAGTCTGAAAGGAAGGACAGTATATTGATAGGCCACCCCTTCAAAGGAAAATCTCTAGAATGGTCTGTTATGAGGGGCTTTTCAGGCATGAGAAAACTCAGTCCAAGTTTGCTCATGCCTGGGCTATTTAGTAAGCATCTTTTATATCCACCAAAACTCAATTTGGCTTTCTGAAAGCAGATGCAGTTAGGAATCATTAATAAATAGGTTTCATAGCGCAGCGCATTCCGTTCCCTGTGTAAAAGGGAATTAAAATGTGTCTTCAATGTGTGTGTGCGCATGTGAGAGAGAAACATTGCCACATCACATTGTAGTCAATTACACCTTGAGTACTGCAAATACAAACAAGCGTTGTGTCTGTCACACGACTCTGTTCCCCTTTCTGTCTTGAAATGATGGTAAAACTACTAAGAACATTATTAACTGTCTTTACATTTATTTTGAAAGCTGAACTCGCAATAATGGTTATGGGGCATTACATTTCTGAAGTGTCTTTGTGGAGTGTCCAATCACAATGCAATGTGTTAGCTGACCAATCAGAGCAGACTGTGCTTGTTGGAAGGAGAGTGTTTAAGAGAGGAGGGCATAGAGGATGTAATAATGTACAGTATTTTAAAAATAATGTTGTTTTTTTTTTACTTTAAAGCATTTCAACATATTCTGTTACACCAAATAAACCAAATATTGTTCTTTAAAGTAGCCCCATATTGCCCCTTTAACATTCTGAACAGGAATTGATTAGGGCATTGTTATTGATGGGCCTCAGCCCACCATATTTCTGGGCAGCGAGTAATGGGAGTAATGACTTTAAAAGCCGGACTCACTGGTTGCTGATGGAACTGTCTCCAAAGTGACGTTTTCACACAGATTTCGGATCACAGAACATGTTCATTGTTGTCCTGTATTGAAGTAGGACAAACATTTACATTTAGTCATTTAGCAGATGCCATTATTCAAAGTGAATTACAATGTGGAAGCAATCAAATCAAAAAGGAAACAACAGCATACAAGTGGTTGTCTTGTAGGCGAGCGTCAATATCTTGAATTTGATGTGAGTGGCTTTTGACAGCCCATACAAGCTGATGAAGGGAAGTGTGGCGTGAGCTTTTTTCGGCTCACTGAAGACTACTCTCGCTGCTACATTCTGAATCAGTTACAGAGGCTTCAGCACATGCAGGAAAGCCTGTCATTACAATAGTCCAGTCTGAAGAGAAAAAGATCTGGGACATTCCTACTACTGGTAGTAAGGGTCTACTGTCGTATGAGGCAAATCTGCAGGAGCGGGCCGTTGTAGCAATATGGTCTGTGAAGCTTAACTGATCATCAATCACAACTCCAAGGACAAGGTTCCTGGCTGTCCTAGAAGGAGCTATAGTTGATTAACTTAGCTATAAAGAGAGGTTGTGATAAAGTGCTGGGTAGTCCATCCAAGACCATCCAAGTGCAGTGAGAAGTAAGACACCCAGAGAAGTATGCAGTCAATGCTGCAGCACCTGGGGAGCAGTTGAGGGTTCGGCCCCATAATGATGAACCTGTCCAGACAGAAATGTGTTTCAGACAGGCTGCAATGTGAACAGCTACCGTCAGATCATCTGGTTGGAAAGAGAAGTAGTTGAGTGTCATCAGCATAGCAATGATAGGAAAAGCCATGTTTCTGGATGACAGATCCTAAATACTGTATGACATGTGGATGGAGACGAGAAATGGTCCAAGCACTGAACACTGAGAAACCCCAGTAGCAAGAAGATGTGACTCACTCCTCCAAGACACACCGGAAGTGATGATGGGGTTTGGATCATTTTACAGACTCGGACCAAAATCTTTTTTTGAGTACAAAACAAAATTAAAATGGTACGTGTCACTTCCCTAACATATCTACTACTTATACAAACACTGATACAAAGTTATAATGCTATGAGAAACAGAAAAGATTAAATCATTGTTTAACTGGGTCTTCATTCTATGATTGTCCAGATTGGTGGCTGTTCAGGAGGTTGTTCTGTGCAAGAAGCATAGAGAATTGGTTGAACACAACTCGCTTAAGTGTCTTAGCAGTGAATGGAAGAAGGGATAATGGTCTGTAGGTTTCTAAAATTCTGGATTTAGTAAGTGTTTCTTAAAAGAAAACTCCACCGTTTTTCCATATTCCACTATGTTCTTACCCTCAACTTAGACAAGTTGATAATATGTCTCTCCCATCTCAGTACATGCACTTAATTGTTTTAGCTCTATTCAATCCTTAGGATTCAAACAGAAATTAATTTAGAAACCACCAAACAATTCCTTGTTTTCCCTATTTATCTGCTTAAAAAAGTGGCATACTTTCCCAAACCTGTGTAACTAGTCATGTGATAGGTGTAACTGAAGAAGAAATGGATCAAGCAGACAGGTAACAAAATGATTGGACAATCTTTAGAAGAAACAAATATTTGTACAGTTTGTGTCACAATTAAGGAAGAGCTGCTTGACATTGTGCCACTGAAAGACTCATGGCATCAATCTGAAATAGACACCGGTGACTGTGTTGTTGAGAAGGAAAATCTGCAGTTATCAAAACTAACAATAGCAATAGCCACAGACAGAGCTCCAGCCATGTTGGGATCTCAGAAAGGTCTTGTAGGGATGTGTAGAGCGGATGATCATTTTCCAGAAGTTTAGATGTTTCACTGGATTATGCATCAAAAGCACTTGGTGTCTAAAAAGCTAGACCACATCTGGAGACTGCCAGTTTTGTATGCACACATGCTCTCAATCACAGACAGTTCTCATTGATGAACATCTTCCATCTGATCTTTTGCGTTTGGCTCATTATGTCAAACAGGTTCATGTGCTGGATGAAAGGGGGCAAATGTTGTCTAAGCAAGATATTAGAGAAGAGCAAAACATGCCAGTAGAAGTGTTTGTGTCCAGTGCTAAAAAACTGAGAGGGAGGAGAAAGTCAGGATGAAGCCATCGAGGATAGGTGAGTGACAGATAACTAGCCCTGGTCCCCTCAACGTACTTTTGATGAAGTTGTTACCGAAACTATTTTTAAATTAACATTAAGAAATAAATAAAAAAAGGAAAAAATAAAACAAACGAAATAAGGTTCATGTGAGTCACTAAAATTACTATTAATAAAAATAAAATGAATAAATACTAATAAATAAAAAAAATGAACATAAAAAACTAAATAATATAACAAAATGACTCAAATAAAAATGTAAAATAAAATGACAACTGATTAATAAATAATAATAATAGTAATAATACAGTAAAATACTAAAATAGCACTCTTCTGTACCTTTACAAAACAACATAGAAATGATTGAATGGCACAGGCGTGTGGTAATTCATATCCCAGCATGGCCTTTGAGCAAATATTGTTATCATTAGTGGCTTGACAGGGCTAATTCAATAATCAACACCTTTCAGAGATTCATTTTTAGCACACGCCACCTGCTAACATGATCAAACAGATTGAAGGTTTGATGTGGATCTGCAGATTTCACATTTAATTCCAAACCAAGTCTCTTGATGCTTGAGTCTTACTGATGAAATAAAACAAAATCCAAAATAAATATGTAAATAGATAAAAATAGACTATGGCAGAAGAAAGCAGTGAGTGAGTGGTATATGAATGATGCATAACAGAATGGTCATGGTCCAGACATCTCTCTCTCTCACAGACAATGAGAGATTCCTCAGAGTGACTGTCATGGAAAGACTCGTTGCTTTTAAACAATCCTCCATAGAGCCGCTCTCAGCTGCACACCTGACTGGAGACAATTAAAAGAGCAGTTCATCCGTCATTTGATGAAAACACTTTTGTGAGAATGAGGACGCTGCGGGAGAAACTCTTTTGTCAATCAGTGATCTTTCACTATTCATCAGATCCACTCGTGCATTAATGAGAGAAGCAGAAAAACACAGTGATGATCTTAAGAAGATGCTGATCCATGACCGATCATTCAGTCACAGCAGGCCATAAAAGAATCATGACGTCCAGCATTCTATACACTGTACAAGTGAAGAAAATAATTCAGAGACATACGGGAGAGGGAGAGAGAGAGATGAAGAACTTATATTCAGAAAAACACGGAGACGAACACAACAACTCTCACACAATACAAGACCAGCGAGAATTATTTTACTTTAAATGATCATATCTGAACATTGAACACTGAGCCATTATTCTCATTATATTCTCAGCTTTTATTCACTTATTACAAGTTATACCTTCAAAAGATTTTTTTTTTTTTTTGCCACAAACATTTAAACCATGATATTTCGACATTATTGAGTTTTTTTTTATAAAATGTAGAATTTTTTTAATAAAAGTTATATGATACCTCTGACAAAACTCCTCAATACCCTCAACCACCCATCATTTTCTAAGTTCCCTTTCAGTCAGTCAACGAAATTGGGATCTCGCTTTGAGAGACCAATCCACTTTGAATGTATTAAAACATGCCAATGAACTTGGCATGCGCTGATTGCATTTAGCTGCAGCTGATCACACTGAGCAGCTGGTGCAACGCATATTCAGCTTTTTGCTTCGGAGCCGTTGTTTGCACAACATTCAGCTCCCTCTCCTGCTTCGAGGATTAGTGGCTGGTGTGACGGCGTCGACAGCGGTGGTCGTTCCTGTGTCAAGTGGGTTGCCACATCTCCTCTGTGTGCCTCAGCACACTAAAAAGGTTTTTCTAAAAGAGTAGCTCACGAGTGGAACATCTTTTTAAAGATGCCCTTCCACCCGTGCGTTTCTGGATGTGGACGTTACCTGGCGCCAGATAATAGTCACAAATTACTGCCTCTCGTGCAGTGGAGAACTTTGCCCAGGAGATCTCTGCTGCGCTTGCAACGATCGACCTGAAGGATGCAAACTTTCAAGTCTCAATTCTTCCATGCCACAAGCCATTTCTGAGGTTCACATTCGAAGGTCGTATCAAGTCAAGTCACTTTTATTTATATAGCGCTTTTAACAATACAGATTGTAGCAAATCACTGAATATTATCAAATAGGAGAACAGAGTGATGGTAATGTATAATGACCAGATTAAACTTTATTAATCAAAGGCAGAGACAGTCTCTGTAACCAAAACAATGATAATCACTGGAAATCAGGTGTCCCCAACTAAGAAGACAGAGGAGACAGCGGCAAGGAACCAAAACCCCATCCA
>JAUYWG010000051.1:551556-575417 GCA_034779775.1 Enteromius afrohamiltoni
TTTTTCCTTTATTTCACACAAATATTCCAAACATACATTTTCTTGGGAGTACTGCTTTAATTAATAAGATCTTATTTGTTCTTATATGTCTGCTATGCTCATCTATGCAAGCGTACCTGTGGCCACTCTCCTCCTGAATGAGCTCTTCTCTTGATCTCCTCCACCGTCTTCCTCCTGGAGTCCTGGTCCGAGCGCGACACGAACACCGGCCGGATGTATTTGATGAGAGCTGAGACACAGACAGACAGCTCTCAGAGTCGCCTGACTGCAGGACTCAGGACACATCGAGGACAGAGTGACACAAACCGATCTCAAAGCTGTTCCACTTGAGTCACTGCGTCACATCAAGCCTCTAATAATATTAATTAAAATTTACTGTCAATTAGACTCCAGTCCCGTCCCACGCCCAGACCAAAGTTTAAAAATAACCCCATCCCCTCCCGCTCCCATACATATACAAAAAGATGGCTTCTGGGACGGCTGGGTCGTGTAGTTATTTTTTAATTGCGTTACATTGTACACAAACTACAAAATGATGCATTTACTTTTTTTTCCCCATCTTTCCTATTGGTTGATTCCCGCTCCCGTCTGCTCCCAATTACTATTTATCCTGTACCGTCCCAATCCCGTGATTAATAGCAAAGATGACTCCCATCCTGCAGGATTCCCGAAAAAAATGTCAGCTACTGTCAATACATCAGACACAAACTGACGTGTGACGAACCTCTTTCAATGAATGTTTTATATTTATTACTTCATTACAATTGATCAAAAGTGATCAAAAGTTTTTATTTAAATAATTATTGTTCTTTTGAACCTTCTACTCATCTGTCAATCTGTTTCTACAGAAATATCAGCAACACTGTTATAATAAGCCGTGGGTTTGTTGGGATGCCACAGAGTCAGACTCAGATCTTCCTCTTTCATCATCATCTTCCTCAGCTGCTCTGCAGGAGACGGACGGAGATCTTCACTCTCTGAGGATTAGAGGCTCAGAGTTCCCGACTGATCAGGGACTTAGCTCTCACACCAAAATTAGCTCTAACCAGCCTTATCTAATCTAAACCAGCCCTCGGCCGTGATCTCAGCCTCGGCGGTGAAGCACAGGTCTAAAGTGTGGCTGAATCTGACCAACCATGCTAAACTTGCTGGTTTGTGGCATTCGTCATCTAAATGACTGGAGCTGATTTGAGCAGCTGCTGCCTTTTGAGGAGAGAAAGACAGCCGAGAATCTGTCATTACACCGCATTACTGACATCTGTTTTTATTATTATTACTACATTTCAACATGATGAGAACACTAGTAATATCAGCAGCTGAACGTGGTTTTAAGTCTTCTGTGGTGAGTCAGTAGGAGATATCAGCTCACAGACATCGATTGTAATGACTCAGATTCGTCTGATCTGATCATCATCAGTCTGTCTGGAATGATGTGAAGAAACTCAATCTGTGTCGCCGAGAAACTCTGCTCAACAGCACAAAGATGCTCACAACAAATGATGATTTCGTTCAGTTAATAAAACCTAACCAATAAAGAAATATTCATCTCATTTCACAGTGCCTCAATCTGTCAACAGCACTATATCAGGTATCTGCAGTTCTTCTGAATTCAGCCTTATCCTGTCTGTTTTATAATACATTACTTTTTTTTTTTTTTTTTAACTGCAGCATTGGCAGAAGAATGATGGATGAATGAATTTGTTGTAACATCAGATGTTAAGAAGCATCAGAAAAGAGACTTACTGCCCCACACCGGGATGTCTTTGCTCTCTGCTTTCATCACGATGGACGCCATGGTCATGGTGACAGGAATGGCATCGAAGTAAGACGAGTGCGGGCCGAGGGTGAGGATGGGTGCTTCAGCGGGCAGAGCCTGTCTGCCCTTAATGCTGATCCAGTGGAAACCGCCGGCAAACCACATGACCCGCATGATGGTCTTCAGCACCACATCCACCAGCCTGAAGAAGAGCACAGAGATCAGCCACTGACCAACACTTCAACAGATGTCTGGACAACCAACCCATCAATCTGTCCATCGGAGTGTGTTTGCAAATCATTTTATAAAGCTAAGAAACAGATTTAAAACTAATCATTAACCAACTATTCTGTGAACTCCTGATATCGTTTCAAAAAGTTGGCATTTAGAGTATTTTATGCATGGAATGACAATTGGTTAAAATAACAAATAACAGCTGCCTTGATCGCAGATATGCTTATATCATAATAACAGCTAGTTTGCAATAATTGTTCACATTATTAATAGTGCTGTCAAACGATTAAAAAGTTACAAATGTTTTTGTTTTGTGCCGTGTGTGACTAAAAATAAATACACACACAAATATATATATATATATATATATATATATATTCATATATTAATGGTATTTTATACAAGTATACATATTTGCATGTAAATATTTTTTAAATATGTGCTGGTTTATATTTATACTGTATACACTGTACACATAACACCCACACGTTATATAAATCATTTAAACCAAACTGATTTTGGATATGATTTATCACTATGCATCACTCGTTTGTTTTCAGCACACTTCTATTTGCGTTGGGTGACAGAAGCAGAACCCTTCAGTTCTCTCAGAAACTTCCTGATTTAGCAAATAGAGGATTCGCCTCACCACAGACACACTACAAACACAGCGTTGTGAATCTGAATAAATTATAATGTTATTCTGAGCTTGAATGAAGCGGAGCAGTTCTTTACTTTCTCCACAAGCTCTGCGGCTCCACCGCCATCTCGGAGCGGCCCACCGAAGCGATGAAGGCAAACGGCCAGGCCAGCAGCATCATGAACGCTGCGATGAAGAGCCGGATGGGGAAGAGCGTCAGCGTCATCAAACCGATCTACAGAGAACACACACACACAAAGCTGTTAAACGAAGCATTTCTACAGACTAGAGACATGCTTCCTGTCCAGTTCAGAGTTGATTACAGTATCACAGCAGAGAGAAACTTTCAGAGCTCAACACTTCCTCTCAGCTAGAGAAACGCCACTCATGTCTGAGGTTAGTTTCCACTGTAAACCAAACTGTTCAACAAAGTTTGCACTTCAAAGAAATACAAACCACGCAGCAAAAATGCAACGTAAATTAATACTAATAATAATTCATTACATGCTACAGAACATTTAACCGGTTCTTATTACCCTTTTAAATAACGAAGGTTGTAAACAAGCATATGCAAATAATAATAAAATAAATACCAAACATCTGATTACTATTTGCATTTTATGACTTTTTTTAAATGTTTAAAAGTAGTGCTGCAAAATGATGAATCGCATTCAGAATAGGTTTTTATTTACATAAAGTGTGTGTGCGTATTTATTATATGTACACATTTACACAGTATATATTTTGAATATTTGTATATACATTTAAATGATTATACTTTATTTTACATAAAAATGCATATAACACAGAAAGATAAATGTACAGATGAAAATGTTTGTATTTATAAATGGATAATAAATATGAACCGTACACACACGTATGACCCTGGAGCACAGAAACTGTAAGAAATGTCAATTTTTCAATATTGGCCAAATAAATAAGCCTTTTACTGGTGTCTGGTTTGTTAGGATAGGACAATATTTGGTCCAAATACGAAAAAATAAATCAAACAAATAAAAAAAAATATTGAGAAAACTGCCTTTAAAGTTGTCCAAAGAAGTTGTTTTGATCCACGGTCACATATATTAAGTATAAAAAAACCAATAAAAAAAAACACTTATCTGTATGCAAATAACTAATGAATCATTTGACAAGAGCACTGTAGTTACAAGATCATTTCTAGACTACTGTTCAAAGACCCCGAATCACCTGATTTACTCGTGTATGTCAACTAATAGCAAGGCAGTTGTCAGACTGGTAATTATTATACAGAAGCCGGTTATATGCCACAACACAGAGACTGAGACGTCTCAAGATCCTGGAGGATGAGGAGTGACACGAGACACAATCAGCAGATTACAACACAAACAAACACAAGCTTCACAGGATCTGAACCCGTGATTATCAAACACTTGCGGCTCTTATCAGCCCAGCGGAGATACGGGATATCAGCAGTCAATATTTGCCTTGCTCTTATCAGCACTCGGCTGCACTTTCACACTGATAGCTTTCAAAGTGACCAATTAACAGCGCTGGAGGACGTTCAGGATGCCTTCATGCTTTCCACTGAGCCACTTTAATTGAGTTGATCACAGACCGACAGGCTGCCAAATCCCATATCAGCTAGCGGAGGCGTGGGACGAGCGCTAAAAATACAGAGATCTGCTGCATCACACGAACCAAGCCTTCATGATGCCATTCACTCACACACTCTGTAGAGCACTAAACAAGAGCACCAACATAACTTCTGCATTCAAGCAACACTGGCACTTTCTACTCTAAACTACTTCACTGTATTCTTCAAGCTCCAACAGCGGTCACATGATCATAGGTTCATTTCCCAAGAAGTGAACAAACTGATCAAATGTCTTTTGGGTAACACTTTATTTCGATGGTCCACTGCAGACCTTCTACTAACAGCAAGTAACTGCATGTTAACTAGCAGTCATTAGAGTACTAGTAGACTGTTTGCTTAATATCCCCTAACACTTTATTGTGATGAGTCCACAGCACACTACACACTGACTATCAGAAACTT
Organism: Enteromius afrohamiltoni; assembly: GCA_034779775.1. Lineage (NCBI taxonomy): Eukaryota > Metazoa > Chordata > Actinopteri > Cypriniformes > Cyprinidae > Enteromius > Enteromius afrohamiltoni. The sequence goes on from JAUYWG010000051.1 coordinate 556,225, forward strand.
ACTCTACTAACCATAAACCTACCCTAACTAGTCTACTCTGAGTTAGTAGACATGTAGTTATGAATTGACAAGAATTAGTTGACAAGTAGTTACGAAGTTAGTAGAATGTCTAAATGCAGTGTAACCAAGTGTTTTGTGCTTACCAGGAATGAATGGGTTTCAGCATCGTTTGTAGCCAGTACGTTCCTAAAAATCTAGTCTCGTGTCCCACAGGAGAAAGACTCGTGGGTTTAGAACAACACGAGGATAAGTAAATGAGGTCTCTTTTTGGGTGATCTTTCCCTTTAAGGCACTGCTGAGAGCACTTTGTGTCCAGACTGCCCCTGGTCATTCTCCGGTCCGGTCCGGGATTAGTTCCAACCTCCTCCTATGAACTGCTTCACGATATATTAAAAACACTTTACTAGACTAACGATTTCAAATACTGTGAAAGCACATGGTAACATTACGGTAATCATTAGCACTTAACGTACTATTGCTATAAAATACCTGATCAAACGATTCATACGCACTGCATTACTAAAGTAGAACATACTTTATCCAGACTGTATGACTTTCCTGCTGTGGAACACACTTGGAGATGTTGGTCTTTTTTTCCAATTAGTTTCTATATAGAGAACAGATGGAGAGGAATTGACAGGCGATTCTTTCTGCTGAGCATCTGTTTCCTTCGCATCAACCTGCCAAAGAATACAGGCCACCCTGACTGCAGGTGTGGTTTAGCAGGTCATGAGAGTCAAAAAAAAATCATTCACCCCTCACTCATCATAATCACAGAGTTTCAAAAACACAGACCGATGACTCTCTCCTGCTGAAAGAGACAGACCCAGGTGTCACTGATCAGAGGTGCTTGCACTAGAGCCACTACAATCCCGTTACCAACTTCATCACCATAGCTAGCTACCGATGCTTTAGGGGAAACACCTCAGGTCAGTTCAGGTTTATCCACATCGAGACGGAAGAATTCATTTACCGTGAAACAAGAGCCGTTCTGGTCAGTTGAGGGCCTCGAAGTAATTCAATAATCAATAACAGTGTGTGAGATGGTATCTCACTGAATGAAGAACAACATCAAGAACTGCTCTGAGAGTCACTTTACTTCAACACATTGTGCCAGAAATATAACTATCGTTTAAAACCGGGCCCTGATTCCCAAGAACCGCATATTCAATAAGACGCGCACATTTAGATTCTACCAAATGATTGCTGTGTTTGCATTTAAATGTGATTTAAAACTAACACTCGACACTGGTTTGTGTCCGTTCTCTGCATTTCCACTGGCTCAAGCCAGAACCCACTCCTTTCTACCCGACTGACCAGTGTGCAGAAAACTGTGTCACTAGATTATCATGAACACAGCTGTTTTCATCTTAAGTGAATGTAAACAGATGAGAAAGAAAATGTTGAGTATTTTTAGATCTGAATGCATTCAGTGTTAAAGAGACAGCAGCCTAATGGACGTGCCGCCTGACAGAAAACCATTCACTGATCTTGACTGAATACATCTAATAACTGTCATCTACAGTTTACCCTGAACCTACCAAACCAGCATATGCCATTTTGTTGTTGTTGGTTTAAATTTGGTTGTTTTTATTTATGCTATTGCTAATTTATTTGTCCGTTCCTATTCCTGTTAACTTGTCTTTTAACACTATATATTTGTATCTTATTGATTATATAATATGTGTATATATTCGAAGCTCTCCGCTCCACCCCTGAATGACGTTCAGCACACAGTTTGGAGATGTGAAGGGTAAATAAAGAACTGGTTCTGGGAACAAGTACAGCATTGTGTTTACTCAAACACCCTCTCTATGCAGGTTAACGTATTTGAGAAGCAGAGAAGAATGTCTTATTTGCCATCTAGTCCGAGCCAATATTGTCTTAAACGGTATTTCAAATCATAATATTCTGGAGCGTTGTGTTTGGCAACAGGAGAAACTGATGTACAACAATAAACTTTGAGCTGTATGCTGATGAAAACATATTGCAATGCACTTCCTCAAATACAGTTGCGCTAACGATGCAGCGTCTACAAATGACACTACCGGCACCACGCAGACTCAGAAAACAGCAAACACATCACGTCGGAGGAGGTGAGAAAGCACACAAAAGCTCAGGTAGGAAGTAACGATGAGCTCAAGCACTTCTTGACAAACAAACATGGTAAACGGCTTTTCTTTGGGAACGGACGTCTATTATCGGAGGTTCAGCAATAACACAGCAGTTCTCAAACCTATTCCACACGTTTGATGAAACGCCTGCCCCTTGTAAAAACTCACTGAAAGCAGATTTAATTGGCCTGGTTTTTCTGAGCCGCAGTCGTCCTGTCCTTTTGGTTCACGGAGATCTCACGGTTTCCGATTACTGAGCGTTTCCATTCACTGCTCAGTCTCTGCTGGAAAGAGACGGGACGGCCGGAAGCAGAGCCGGTCTGGAGTTCATCTGGAGTCTCCGTGACCTCAGCTCCGGTTCACAAGCAGGAAACATGAAGAGCTTGCGCTTCCCCAAGACGCATCTACAAACGTCTAAGTGAGCAAAAATAAGCAGGCAAAACCAACAGCCTGCCGAGAAGCACACCATCATCTAAATCAACTCACTGACTGAAGGACTGAGCGTAAGGCATGACAAGAAAGCTACGAAGCACAGGAAACAGTCAGCGAGGAGCTACGTGACAAAAGCTTGATTCTCACACAGCTGCACAAGACTCACAAACCCACTGTGACTAACCCGCTCTTCTCAGACTGATGATATTACTGCACTCAGAACTACATAAGAGCGCTTATGTGTGCTTTGTTGAATGAATGTTTGTGGAAAGCACAGCCTGAATGTGTTGTTGAGTAAGTGTGGAGAAAGTGACGGTCCTCTCCACAGGAAACCTGCCTTCATTTGCTCCAGTCATTCTTAACCAACCGTTTTTGTACGAGCTAGCCCTTTAAAACAAGTCCGCAGCAGATGACTGGACCTCTCGGGAAAACAGTGCTAATGGAGGCGCTTTAAATTAGCAGTAAAACACTCCGAACGGATGACAGATATAATAAAGACTAGGACACAGAGCACATCTGCTTCTGCAGTAAAAATCTAATGCACTAATGCCATTTGTAAACAAGTTGATTCCTCAAGGAGCTGATTTACATTCACATAATAATCTAATGCAAACACTTCACGGAGCTGAGCAAGCAGAAGGAAAGCGCGCAATTAGACAAAACGGCTACTAATGGCTCGCAAAGACGTTCACGCAAACAGACATCGAGGAACGATGGGACGGCATATACAATCAGAAATCACATCACCCAGAGCTTTTCAAACACACAACGAGGCCTGAATGGATGTGACAGGCCTGTGAGTGAAGGACAGGCTCAAGAGAGGTTCAATACTGTCTGAGAGGCACAAATCATATCCAGACGGGCATGTTCAGAAAGTTAGTAATAAAAATAAAATAAATAAATAATAAAAAGAGGAGGAAACCAGAGATGGACTGTTGATTGTACGATCAGAATAAGAAGGCTCCTGCCACCGAAGTTCTGCTGATATTCGCATCACACTGAAGAACCATTACTCACGGCTCAACAAGAAACTTTGCTCTTCAATGGCTCGTTACCTGAAGCTTCACGATCTGTCTGTTAATTAGAGCTGAAGACTTAAAGGATTTCAGAAGCACTGAGCAGACCAGCAAAGGCTTCAACATTGTGATGCTAAAGGATCCCGGAGAGGTCGATTCAGTTCATGGTAATCGCTTGGCAGTCCCTGAAAAGATGACCGGTCACACACCTTCACGTGTGCTGGTGCATGCAGACCGACTGAACCGTCATCACCATGACAACCAGCCGACGCTTGTGCAATAACAGATATCTAGCCTTTTATTTATCAGTGGCTCTAAACACGAGCATCACTAATAAAGACCTATTATATAACGACAGAAACATGTTTACCTCCTGAGACGTTACATCCAAAACTCTCTAAGCGTTACTAACGACCGAACAGGTCAGATTTGCACAAACACTCTCTGGATCTTCTCAGATGCTGCAGGAGAACAGGATCATTACATTCAATTCTTGAAGCTCCACTCAGATAGCTCTGATGGATATGAATATGTACATTAGATAAAGGAAAAAACAACACAGAGGTAACTAGAAGTTTATTTCTAGAGGCCTCCATGAACACACACGGGCTCATCTTCACCTGGAAAAGCTGATTATCTGTCTTCCACACAAACACACACAGAAGCAGCAATCCACAGACTGCTAAAACAACAGAATGACCATTGAACTACTGAATGAGAAGAGTAACTACTTTAATGACTTTATTCATGTAATGTAATTGATTACATTTCTAAATCTGTAATTTTTCGACTGTTAATTATTTCAACCTTACAGAAGTAGTCATAAATGGCATACTTTACACACACACACACACACGACTTCTCAACACTGCAGAGCTGGATAATATTAGGAGTGTGTGTAACGTGTTTGTTAATGTCTGATTCCTACTGTCCACCACAGTGACCCTGATCCTGCGTTACACACTGTGGTCTCCCATCTTCACACATGTTCTACTTTGCTGGCAACATTGTTATCAATAAAGCAATCGGAATTTGAATTTTAGATAGATAGATAGCCACATGCAAATACTACAGTCTAGACAGAAGGAGAGCTAAATAGATGTGGCACATGTTTGAAACGCATCTGCTGGCTCAGACAAAGGCCGCTGTGAGGCTCGCATGTGCTGCGGAGCTGAACGCGGCGGATCCTTGATCCTGATTGGCTCTTGTGCCGAACGCAACATGTAGCACAGGAAGGAAACTCCGCTTCCAGAGCAGCAGCAGCGGCAGGAGCAGGCCAGAGAGCGGAGCCCCGCTACAGCTACAGCGCGCTTCTCCACAGCAGCGCACCCCGGCCCCGCCGCACCTACCTGCAGCTTCTGCGCCGCCGTGAAGCGCAGCTCGTGCGCGAACGGGTTCCTGAACGGAGGCGGCAGCTCGCGCTTCTCCTCTCCATCCGCACGCGTCTCGACCAGCCTCATCCTCGACGAACCCCGATCAATTACCGTCACCGAAGCGCCGCTGTCTGCGCGTCTGCGTGCGTCGGCCTCGAGCGCGTTATTATCTAGCGGTACCGGAGCTCGAGGAGGGCTGCGGGATTAGGCGGATCATGTATTTGATGATAGCGCAGCAGCAGCAGCAGTCGCTCAGTCCCGCTGGATGTCATGGAGGGGCAGAATCAATCCTGCCGCGGTGCGCATGCGCGGGCCGCTCCTCCTCCGCTCACGCCATAAGATGATGCTCCGCTATCACTGCGCATGCGCGGACGCTCCATCCGCTCCGACGGGCGGCAAGAGCTCACGCGAGTGATTGTTACTGTATACTCCTTAGGGATCCTCTCATGGGAAGTTGTTAAGTTTTTTTATTGAAGGATAAAATAGTGCTGTCAAACAATTAATCGCGATTAATCGCATATAAAGTAAGGCTTTCCGTTGCGATAATATGTGTGTGTTATGTGTATTTAAATACATACTAAATTAAACACAGTAAGTTACATATACATAGGCTATATTATGTAAACAAAACAGAAAAGCTTGTATTTTGTATACAATTAACAGCAATTAATCGTTTGGCAGCACGATCATCTGTTACTGTACATTTTTCAAAACTCCCCCACAAATTGTAAGGAGGGATTCATTTGGAGACATTTAAAAGGGATGGAAAGTCCCTAAGCAAAAAGGTACTTTTAGTATACTCTATTAGAACATTTTCATAATGTGAGATATATATATATAATATGGAGATATAAATGCGTTTCAAATATTTTCGATGAGAAAAGTAACATATAACGTGACAGCTTCTGCTATGTTACATTCCAGTCATTTTGATATTCTTTACAGAAATTACACAGAGAGGAGTAAACATAGGCCAAGCAACATATAGACCCAAAGAACCAAGCCCTGCCTCTGTATTCTATACCCTTCTTCAGTATGTGCGACACTGGTCCTGCTGCTTGTTCTGTGTCTATAGCTCTGAGAAGCCGATGCTCAAGTATGAGTTGAACTTGGTTTGGAAATGTCTTCCTTTGCTAGGCTACTTTTTAAAATCGCTCTCATACAAGGTTTTGTTGTTTTGTTGTTAGTCTCAGATCTACTTTTCCAATCATAAACTATGAAAATCCATTAGAGATCAATATAAAAATTAGGCTATTGTGTGTTAAAGCTATGATAAACTGAGCAAAGCACGAAATAAAGTCTTCCAATATTTATTGTATTTCTATTATTGAAAGGTTTCAGCTGGCCCACAGTTCCTGTATTATTTCCATAATACTGAACAATTTTGCACCTAATAAAGTTTTGTTTAGAAGCAGGGCTGTAGTACTCGAGCCTGCAACTAGTGTGTACTAACCTGTGCTCTATACTCGCGCTCCATGTGGCATCTGCCGTTGCTAAGCAACCATGACCCGAACTCTCCATGAAGACGCAGACGCAGCAAAGGATAAATAGCACGCCTCTACGGGGGGGTCTGGCCCACCCTATTCGAAGCTTGGCCCACCCTGGCCCCACACTACCTAACAGCCAATCACAAAATTGTTGTGATATTCAGTTGAGCTTCCTAAATTTTTCTTATTTGCATGTCTCCACCCCTGTCCACACCCACAAACCTGCTAATATACAATTTTTGCCCATCAGGGTTGGTGCATGGTCTTGTTAGTCTCAGTGGTGATGCGCATTCCAAAGTGTCCTGCATTAGAAATATTGCATAAACACCCAGTTAAGACAGTGATGCCGTCAGGACATGCCTGCTTCCCTAAAGGTGCTCTATGCGATGTTGCAGGATTTTAGCTCGTTTTAATTTTTATCTCAAACCGTATGCATCACCCCTTGATCGTCTTGCTGTCTGCCCACTGAATACATTGGGAAAAAACAGCTCTTGAAAGACAACACAGAGGCTGCAAAACAAACATTTCGGGAACCACGACAAATAAAACTTTGGCCAAACAACCGGCAAGAAGAGCCGCGTTAAACCCCACCTCTTTTTGCCGATTGGTTGGCCGGAATTTGTTTGCTTGCATTAAATGTTGACAGATTAAGAACGTTCTTTTATGATTAAGAAGTGTTAAATTATTTGCTTTGAGAAATAACAGTTTTATGTTTTGCATTATACACTTTCTGCAGCTACAAAAAATCTTAAATGTTATGCAGTTGATAAATAATTTACAATTCAGTTGTCAGTGATTCAACAATAAGGAACACATATTGTATATACCGGATTTTACATACTTCCTCTAAATGCAACAAATACACACATTCAAGTAATTGATTGTACAAATTACAGTTAAATACTGTAATTTGAGAACACAGTAAAATTGTGTAAATTCAATTCCATAAATGCTGCAGTAACAATTACAGTAACCCTGCTGTCAGTATTTTACTGTAAAATTTACAGGTAATTTTTTTAAATTGGACATACATTTAAAACGTAATGCATTACATTATTTTCAGGTAAAAATGAGAATACAGCACTGTGTAGTGTGTTGGTGGCAGAGTAAAGATCAGACAGATGTGTATATTGAAGCACCCTGATATTGATTTTCCAGTTCAGTTAATCATATGCTGACTCAGTGGTTTTGATGGATTCAGAGAGTTCATTTAGTGAAAGATTTGTCAAAGTAATAACTGAGTTAGTGAGTCATTCTCACGCTTTGTGCTGATATAAGATCCTGTAGTGCTTCTGTAGCCTCGAATACAGAAGCAGTGAGTATAATGTCTTTTAATCTTAGCAAATCGCCTTTCCAAATGATGTGCTAATTAGTTTCACTATGAATATGGCTTAAAAAGATCCTCCGAGAGTGCCTAGGAAAAGAGGGGTGGGGTCAGTCAGCAATATTTTTTGTCCAACTTCACCAAAAGCAACCATGTGGCTAATTAATGTGAAAGACCTGGTATTTGGCAAGCTGCTAATTAACGTTCACCAGGATTAGCCTCATTAACTCATAGATCGTAGGTAAATAGCATCCATTACCTTAAGCAGCCTGCAGATGGCGATATCACCTCTTCTGCCCAAGAAATTAGCCATGGTAGATAAAGATGCCGACTTGTCGCGCATCAGAATGTAATGAGTAATGGTAAGTGTCCGTTCAAATGAAGTGGAGTAGAGTACATATATGCAATCAAAAATATAGTCGAGTAGAGAGTAAAAGTTGCTTATATTTTTCATACTCAGTACAAGTACAAAAGTAGCCAAAAAATACTTAAGTACAGTAAGGTCCATTTACTCAAATACTTTACACCACTGACAGTAGTACATGACATGCTGATGTGGCAGGGATTTAAGGGACTGTTCTTAACTTCGTAACGTTTGCCTTGTATTTTACAGGAAGAACTCTCTCTGTTGAACTGGGAATTGTCACGAGTGAGTGCGAAGCAGAGGCGGAGAGACGTTTGGATTCAAATGAAAAACAAATGAAATAAATAGAGTCAGAGTATACACAGGCAGGGTCGACAACAGCAAATGGGTTCTTCCAAGACAAAGGCAAAAGAGTAATCCAGGTTGAGTAGCGTAGGTCGGCAACGGGGAATCCAAAAACAGTAACAGAGGAAAACAAAGAGAGGGGGTAAACACCAGAACATCCACACAACCTCAATGACGAGCGGTTTACACAAAGACATCCGGGGCATTTATACACGAAAAACTGGGCGGAGACAACAATGAAATGCTATGACAACCAACGAGCAGGGCGGAGACATAAATGAGCAGATATAGGATGGGCGGAGACATGAGCTCATGAATGAAAGTTCAGGATAAACGGAGACACGTAAAACACAGTTTGTGAAACAGATGCTGGAGTGCCATCCATAACTGTGCTGGCACATCCAGCTGAACGGAACAGTAATCTTTCATCCTCTTCTGCTCTCATTTAATGAGGGGTCCCACAAAGATCTATACTGGACCCGGTTTTATTTTCCATTCATATGCTTCCTCTGGAGAATGTTTGTCAGAAACCAAATATATCACATAACCTTTATGCAGATGATACTCAGCTAAGTACAACTTGGCTTTACATGAACACATCGGTTGCTTAAATTGCACTAAGAAGTGTATGGCAGCCACCTGAATGAATTAAAGAATGAACTGGCCTACCGAGTTCAACTAGAAGCTATTTTGAGACTATTTTTAGTTCTGATCAGGATATTTTAATACAGTATGTCAAAAGATCAAGGGAATTTTGATTTCCCATTACCCGTTTAAAATCTCTTTTACAAGAGGGTTCTGGCCAAAAACAAATACATTAATACACCTTTACAAAACCATACTCATATCAGCCAAAACAATTGCAATCAGGTAAACCAAAATGAAATCATTTAAAACACACACAGATTCATTCAGAGAGATCAACTCATTTATCTTCTGATCAAACAGAGCAGCAGCTAAATGCCCTTTCACACATAATGCTAGGATTTTTTGGAAGATTACAATCTTGGAGGGAAATGAAGAAATGAAGGAGGGAAACGAACGCATGATAGTTTTATATATAAAAGTGTGCTGGTGTCTAAAGGATGACAACATGGACCATCCAAGAGTACAGCAAACAACCATGGGTCAGGGCTTTTGAATTAGTAATAAACCTTAATGCTCCATGAACAGAATCCAACACCTTTAAACACTGCTTAGGCGCCAGCATATTGATAATATCACAGTAACCCAACACTGACAGGAGGAGCACCAATCCCCAAAACAAAGACAGGACTGGACTCTAAACCCACCAGTATTTATATAAAGAAATATAGATATAGAAGATACAGATGAACTCTTACTGGACTGAAGCAGCTTTACTTGATTTTCTAGAAGAATCTGATCATCAGCATCTTTTGAGGAGCTTCACTTTCACTGTTCCTCAGCGGAGCAGTGATCTTCACAAGCCTCCAAAACATCTCACATCTTCTGAGGAGCCTTTATGTCTTCAGCTCTCAGTCAGCATTGCATTATATGTTTGATCATATATTTCTCATCTTACTGAGACATATTCCTGGAGATATAGAGTTATTTTCTATATTTTATTATGTTTTGTGTCTTTTCTCTCTATTCAATTGAGTGGGGTTTTTTTTGTTTTTTTTTCAGGAACATTGTTCAGACTAAATCTTTGGTAAAAAAAACAACAAGCCATTGCTTGTTATGCCTTTATCTCATCATGACTGGATTATTGCAATGTTCTGTACTTGTTTAAACAAATCTTCCATGGATCAACTACAAGTTGTAAAGAATGCATCTGCAAGGCTTTTGACTAGTTTCAGCAAGAGGTCTTACATTACTGCTGTACTTAGGATCCTTCAGTGCTTCATCTTTATGACATGCACACTCTCCTGGTCAAGCCTGACCTTGTAGCTATTACTTGAGCATGTCTTAAGACAGATGATTGTTCTTTCTGTTCTGTGGCTCCAAGGCTCTCTCTCTCTCTCTCTCTCTCACTGAGAACTATGAGCTCTGTTGATTCTTTTACTTTTATGTGATATTTGGTATCTAATTTGTTTTGATTTTATGTTTAATTGTAGCCTATATTTAATTGCATGTATGTTGACTTGTTTTAATGATATTCTTATAAAGCACTTTGTGATTTTTGTCTCTGAAAGGTGCTATAAAAATATATTTTACTTACTTTACTTTTACTTTATAAGACTATATGAGACATAAATGCTGGATGCATCAAATATGACAATCATCAAAAACAATAATAATAAATAAATAAAGTATGTCTTTCCTAAAGGTTCAATAAAATGTATACAATAAATAAAGAGCAGCCAATGCACATGTGTTGTAAAGGGGGCCCTCTGGTGTTAACATGAAGAAAAAACACCCAGAAAGGTTAATTTTTTATTTTTATGGTTACATTTTATTCGTTTTTAATTCATGGTTTAATATGAACAAAATTAACTTAAATTGCATTTTAACACCAGTTACTGATGGTGATGTTTGCAGTGTCGGGTTATTCATAGGACCGCCTGATCACAACAGACCTGTGTTCAGTGAGAGCTGGTGGCGCCCTCTGGTGGCTGATCACTGACAGTGACAGTAATACAGTTACATAATATCGTCCACAAGAGGGCGTCAGTCACCCTTGTGCTTGAGTCTGACGTTTTCTTGCTTTTTCCTTTGTCAGAAAGTCCTTATGTTATGGACTTATGTTAAGAAATGTGTGCACACTGTTCTCCAAAAGCTACATGTATTTGAATAATCAATGCTTTTAAATTCTGCTTGTGAACTACAAATAAATTATGCCATAGCCCCTTTAACAGTTGCAATAATAAATACTAAAGACTAAATATAAATACAGACAGAATAATCCTAATATGGAGTATGTAAGGAATCTCTAATTCTAAAGTATTTACAAAATGCTTCTGAGTTTTATTGATTTTTTTTGTTTGTTTATCTGAGAACTTAATATATATGTGTGTGTGTGTGTGTGTGTGTGTGTGTATTTACTATTTAATTATTTTTCAAATATATACTGTATGTGTGTGTATTTACATATACATGATAAATATACACAACACACATTTATTATGCAAACAAAAACGTTTTTGACAGCACTAAAAGCTATACAAACAACACCGAAACCTAATAAAAAAACAAGACAAAACAACAAAATTACTAAAAGTTTAAAATATAATATTATTACAATAATAAAATATGAATAAAAACGTGATCTCTCAAGGACAGTAAAAGTATTATTGGTGGAAAGGTCCGTTCATCACATTTCTGCTTCATATACTTCCATTATATTGTCTTCTATGTTCCTCAAAAGAGAGAAAATCACACGGGTCTGTAACAACACGAGCAAACGAGGACAGAATCATATTTTTGATGAATTTTAAGTGAACTGAGCACGAAGCATGATCTGAATCCCAATCCTCTGAACCCTCCGCTTCATTCAGCCATAGATGCCTCACTTCTCTGAAAAGCATTTGCTTCAACGCGGGTTTATGATCAGACGTAGAAGTGCTCATCATGCTGTGATGATTTTAGAGGGTCTGTGGAGGAACAATCATGAGGTGAACGTGCCGCAGCGATGGCGGCTGAGGAAATATTACTGCAGGACATTTCCCGTCCTCTTGTAAATGAGAAGCGGATCGGACAGCCCTGCTGAAGTGGAAAGCAGCGCTATATTGAGTTATAATATCGTGCGGTGGCTGTCGCTGCTGCCCTCGGGTCGTGACTTTTGCATTCGGTAAGCATCCGAGAGGCGTCGCCCTCGCTCTCCTGACGCCGCAGGAATTAAAACGGAAGAAATGCAATTTAAAGACATGAAGTAAACAATCACCTAACACTTGTTTGGAGCGCGGACACAATTTCCCGGGCCTTGTCCAATTCCGTGGTAGCCCGGGGCGCGTGTGTTTCTCTACACGTGGTTCTACACCACTGATTAGAATGGTAATGTAGGAGCAGAATCAATCCCTGTGACATTTCACACAATCAAACATTGTGTTTTATACACTGCAGCACTTCTGTTCCCGCTCAAAACTAACTCCACAAGCGGCTCTGTGCAAATGCAGCACAATTACTGCAAACCATTACTAGCAAACCGTGCCGTGCTTGTCCCACAAATTCAAATGAAAGTCTAAATTTAGGTGCGTTTTATTGTCTATGGTTTATTAAACGCAGTAAAAGCATTAGTGTTGGCCACATGAACCCAGGGATTCGCTGACAAACACACTGGGAGGAAGTGAAGTCTTCATAGTTATCTTCACTCTGTGTTCTGAGGCTCTTCGGAGATTACTGGGCTGAAACATGCATTTAAGGAATCTGTACACAACAAGTTTGAGTTATACTGTACGTACTGGAGTGCATGCTGTGTAATCACAAATATCCAATCGGTGCTGTTGATGTGTCAACCAAGCTTAATCAAACACTATTTGTTGCACCTGCCATTAAATAATCTGAATAATCTTAGTTATGCTGAGAAAACAAACTGGAGCAGAATAACCTAAAAAAAGAGCATATACATACTCACAAACCACTCAGTCTGGATGGCCTTACAATGATTATTAAATGAAATGTAGTTCTGATACGGAGATTCCTGGGTGTGTTCATGCCTCAGGTCACAGGCTGTACTCCACATTCATTCACAAATACAGTGAGGTCAGGGCCAGGGTCAGTTAACTGTTTTCATGAGACGAACCCATGACAGCAGCACATCACACTGCAGAGAGCGCAGAACCCGTCAACACACCCGATGGTACACAACGGTGCATTTTAGTGAAAGATGTGTTTATTAGTGTATTGGTTTCTAAAGCCACTAATCCAAGAATGAAGAAGAATGCAGAAACAAGCAGAGAAACAGAAGCTGTGTCTGTCAGAGCTGTGTTTCTGCTTCAGCTGCATTATAGCGAAGCCCCGGGCCACAGCGGAGCTCCGCTGACAGACGGACTGAGGTTGTGTTTTACCAGCCGTAGCCACCTGTCAATCACACACAGCACTGTTCCCAACATATCCAAACACTAATATCAACATGCATTAGCTGAGAGAAATGCAGCCTCCAGGGCGCGTGTTCCTTGCTTTTCTGCACTAGTTTCTCTTAGAATGTGTGTTAACAAATAACGTTCTCTTGACAAGCAAAGTTGAGCTGTAAAAAGTACAAAACAAACTCAAAATCTAATCCGATGTGGAGATGAAGTGTGTCACTTTCTGATGTTAAAACTCTCTCTCACACACACACACACACACACACACACACACACATACATGCATGTATTCTCAAATTGTAATGCAGCCTGATTTCTGGAAAAGTTTTTTTTTTTTTTTTTTAATAAAATGAAAGCTAAAAGACTTTTATATCACATGAAGTAATATTTTATTCACAATACAACATGGAGAACATAACAAATGTTTAAACATCTTACAGTTGTTTCAAGTAAATGAGCTCATTCAAATTTGATGCCTGCCACAGTTCTCCAAAACGTTGGCACGGTGGCAAGAAAGAACTGAAGAAAAAATAAATATTCAGAGAAACTGTGCAACTAAACAACTAAACCCTGCATGATAAAAGAAGCAATTTGTGAACATGGTCCAGAAGAGCCGTCGTGTCCTGTGGGTGCAGAAAGTGTTCTGTAGTCAGACGAGTCCAAATGTGACATGCTTGTTGTAAATCACAGACGCTGTGTCCTCCGAGCTAAAGAGTGCAGCATCTCTGATAGTATGGAGGTGTGTAAGTGTATACGGTGAGCAGCTCCCCTCCAGATGCGATGTATTTCAGGGAAGGTCTGGTGTATTTCAGCAGACAGTACTAAACACGCACTGCGGCGATTATAACACATGACTTCTAGAAGGAGAGTCCAGATCTTTCACCTATAGAGAACATTTGACACGTTATTAGACTAACAATATGTCAAAGATGTCCACAATCTCTTCAGCAGCTGGAAACATGTGTCAGGCACGAATGGGTCCAAACTCCAACACCAAGACGTCTTCAGACTCTTCTGAAAAAAAGAGAAGATGCTCAGAAGTACTGAAATTAACTCATTTCATGAATATACTGTAATCACTAAATTTTACCAACATTTCTGGAGTCTAATAATTTAAATAACTTTTGTGTTTTTATTTTGATTTCACAGCAAAAGCAAAAAGTGACATTCAAATGTTAACCAAGAGAAGCAAACAGCCAGTGATAAAGAAACTAACAGGCATTAAGACAAATAAATGGAACAGAATAGAATAAAACAGGAACTGAAAAGTTTGCAGCTGTCGTTCATGCTAGTCATTAACCGAGAAGATTAATAGGAGTTTTTTTTTTGTTTTTTTTTATGGAATAAAAAGAGGTTTTTGCCCATGCTAATGTTTAGCAGCCGATCGGCTTTTGTCCGTCTCTCCCTCATGAGCTGTGGTGAGGATGAAGATGAGGATGAGGCTGCTCAACACGGATCCTCAGGCGCTCGTCACTGACAGCTGCTCGCTGTTTCAAACTTTGAAACCCGGCCTGTGCCGCAGCGATACGAGCGTGGAAACAGAGGCGAGGCTGTTGTTGGACAAGAGAGATCTTTGTGGAGAACACAAGTGTTTGGCTGTGCGGTGACATTCCCGTCTGTCAGCCCCGTCCCGGCTGCGAAACACCTGCGCTCCGTAATGTTAAACGCTCAGAGCGCATCTGACAGATGAAAGGCCAGCGGGTCGCTCTCCAGGCTCACAGGTGTCATGGAGAAACATCTCGTCGGTGTCTCTCAGGTTCACGCTGATGTGCTTGTCTGCCTTTCTTCTGATGCTGTGAAACTGGAGACACTGCAGAAGCTCGAGCGAGATACCACATCTTTCTTTGTGTCCAGAACAGATATTTGGTGCGGTTTTCAAAGAAATATGAAATTGTAGGACTCGTATTGCCTGAGGTCACTGATGTGCTGAAACCTCCAAGCATTGAGTTCAGTGTTTGTGCTGCAGATGTGAATGATCCTCAAATCATGAGTGATGTTGAAGAAACTCTGACTTAAGTATTTTAAAAATAATCCTAGTCAGCATTATTTTTGCATTACTGGTATCCAAATAAATAAAGAGTCATTTTTAGAGTAACTGTTTTTTGATTCATCTGTTCCACAGCTTCAGGATCATTTGCTCGGCCAATGGTGTGAGTTTGGGGCGGGACTATCATTTCTATCTGACCAACGGTGGAAGGTTTGGGGAACATTATGTCATTAGCTCAGCACTGATTTTTGCAGAAAGTGATTTCATCTGAATCTGAATCATGTCTTTCAGCGGCTCTGCTGTTGGTTGAATGTGTTAGTGAGTCAGACTGTGGTGTGCACTTCACTCTTCTTTTCTGTTCTCTTCATCTCTATATTCATGCCTTGCTCCCTTTTTTCATGTTTAAATATGCAAATTGATCTGATTTAAATTCATAAGGTAAAATGCATTATTACCACTGATTGCCAACTCTTAATTAGTCTAGTACTTACCACGCAGCTGTGTGCGCTTGTAAGAAACAAATTAAACAAAATGTTAAAATAGTCCATAATCCACAACAACTCTTCCTCCAGTGAAAAGCACCAAAAGGCAGCCACAGAACGCAGCTTTTTTCTTCTCCGGATGTCAACTGCTGCACTGGAGTGCTGTGGATTATTGTGATGTTTTCACTGCAGAGGATCCATTACTGAGACACTGATGCAGTGATACATTTCTCCAAACCTGATGAAGAAACTCGTCTACATCTCACATGGCCTGTCCCTTTAACACTTTGGCTGTGTTTATGTAACTGGCCTCAGATTTGAGCTCGTTGGCTCACCGTGAAGTATTGACAGGCCCGAGTGTTAGCTGACAGTGTGCACAGATCTCCAGCTCCGTCAGAAGCCGATAAGAGTCCGAGCAATTGACCCGAGCATCATTTGTTATTTTAAGGTTATCTGGAGTTTTAGTCCTTGACGAAGCTCTTGAGCGTGTCTCCTCTCGCCATCCAGCGTTTCCGAGGAGCGCTTGACTCAAAATGGTCCGAATAGCACTTGTTTGCTTGTTTTCTTATCTGCAGATGGTGACTTCATAGCGTTTAATTAGCTTTCAGAAACGGCTCTCGAAATAAAACAATTATCTCGCAGGCCGCTATCATCCTAGCACGCCATCGGGCTAATTGTTTCTGCCGGGGCGATTTGATCTGAACGTCACGTTCCATTTTACCAGAGCTCAAATGCGCAACTACTGTACGAGAGTAATTAACAACACGGCGATCAGTCAGCGCTGGCAGCTTTGCCATAATTAAACCCCGGCATCAAATGCGAGTGGCCCCGTTTGTCAGCAGACGGACCGATGTCAAACACGACAGAAGAAAGTCTGAACAACCGCAAATGCTTGCTCGACAAGCCGGATCACAAAGGCGGCGGAAGCAAGGCCTTTGATTCGGTGAGTGGCTCTCGCTGCCCTATTTGTTCCTTCTTCTGTTTCCAGGAAGCGTAGGAAGGTGCCCTTTCGCATCAGCTTGTCCATCATCGTGGCGACAAATGCGCGGTGCTGGAGCGGGCCAGCAGTGTACGATCTCACACAAAGAATGCCTGCGAGAGGCAGATGCTGTTTGGTCTAATGCGGAAAGCATCTGTGGTGATGAGTGCCGTATCAAAGTGATGAAATTCCTCCTGCGTTTCCTCTGGTGGGCTCAAGTGTCTCAAACAGAGCCCGCTTTTATATGGCTCTCCAAGGGCCGGCATGCACTTTTTGTTTTTTCTCTCCCAGCCACTCAGAGCAGAGTGTTTGGGTAAAGATCAGTGACCCGAGAGCGCTTTCAAACGCTGGCCGAACCCCAAACACACTTGTAATTGGTAAGACAATGAGAGAGGAATGGTAAACACACAAGGGTCATTCATATATCAGCGTTTTAGCGTTAGAATGGCTGAGGCTGCAGCAGAACAACATGTGAGTAAAATCAGCCATTTTGAGGTGTATGTTGTATGTTTCTGAAGGTTGCGCCATTAAAAACAGGTTTAGTTTCCCTTTGACCTGCAGGAGTGTTTGAGGAGATGTGCTGCAGTGCTGCCAGATGGAGGAGCTCTAGTGATGTTTTACCATCATGTGGGCGAGTGAGAGAGGGACAGAGACACAGATGGAGATGCTCAAAAAACGAATATCTTTCCAGGCATCACATGTCAAGCCTTTTCTCCTCACCTGAAGTTTGGCTTGTGAGAACAGAGGAAATACAAAACCAGCGAATCACCATCTTATGGTCGTACGAATTATTACATTTAATGCTGTTGTTGCTGAACAAACTGGTTTCTGCTTATCAAAGCTGCACAGTAATATCCTAAAGTAATATTATAATCTAATATAACAGTTTTCTCTGCTGGTGGGTCGCAACAAAAATGAGAATGGGAACGTAATTCCAAGCTTTTTGTTCTTGTTTTTTTCAATTCAGTTTCAATTCAGGATTTGTGTGATGGTATGATGTTCATTCTACACAGGATCAGTATAAAATATGTGTCCCTATCCGTTCACCATGCCAGCTGTTGTTTTCAAAACCCGCAAACAGCATATTTTTTACTTTGTGTCATTTTAGGTTTGACAGCTAAACAGCTTTCTAATCACATAAGTCAGTATTGTATTCACAGCAGAACATAACAAATGTTTAAACTGAGAAATTGTACACTTCTTAAAAGCTGAAGCATTCCAAAGGAACTTGGTTATTTTGCCAGGAAAACACTACAAAGAATATCAGGCATATGTTGCGGGTCAGCTCTCGCTAGCTCTGTATCTTTCTTTGCATGCGTGAGTTAAAGTACATTGAATACAGGTACATCACACTGCGCATGCATTTAGATCAACTGAGCCTGTAATAAATTATAGTAACGCCTCGTTTTATTGTCAGTAACGCTAACTGTGTTGTAACAGTGGGAACAGTAATAAGTTTGATTTCTCGTTAGTAACGCTATTTATATATAACGCCGTTATTCCCATCACTGGTTCTTACAATGTGGCATAAACAAGAACACACACAACACTGACAGATGAAGAGAGACTGTGCATTCACACCTACAACACACACTTCTGATTTCTTCCCTGCATATTTGAGTTCAAGTTTAGTCTCGTTAAAAAAGTCTGCCTACTCCAACACATATGAAACTTCAGCTCTGGACTCTTCTTCTAGAAGTCATCGCTGCAGTAAGTGCTTTGGTCTTGTCCTGCTGAAATTCACCAGACCTGCCCATACCGTGAATCTTTGATGGTGTTATGTACTGATTCGATTTGCAAAGCCTTTTCAATTTGATGTTGAGAAACATTGTTTTTAAAGTATTCCACAATCTTTATATGCACTCTTTCACAGCCTCTGGCTCTCTGAGACATTACTGTTAATCATCTGCTAATCATCTTACAGGCCTGATGCTAGACGCTCTCCCAGCTGAACCCTTTCAAAATATCTTGCTTTTCCAGGTCTTTGTTGCCCCTGTACCAACGGTTTAAGCCCTGTAGCAGGCATCACATTTGAAAAGAGCTCATTTAGTGAATAAAACTGCGGGTTTCTCTGGTAGTGGGCGGAGCTAGTTCACTAACAGCAATCTCATTGGCTGGCGCTCACCTACTGTCGTCCCTGTTTTGATTTCAAGCAAATCAATTTGAGCGCACGCAGACAATGTGATTAATATTAATGAACCCAGCAGCTCATTAATCATAGTGCAGTTTATATTGTTATTATTAGTAGAATTCGTATCATCACAATTTAGTTTATTGCAATTATTTGCATGCTCCCCCTTTTTTT
>JAUYWG010000051.1:627463-658241 GCA_034779775.1 Enteromius afrohamiltoni
TTCCAAGTTAGTTTTTCTACATTTGCATCAAGATCAGTCAGCCTTGCCGTTGAAGGTTAAGACGAATACACATATGTAATATAGGAGGTGATTGAACCTTTATGGACGACAGACTGCTGGGGAACACATTTTTTATTTTTATTATTGTGGAATACCTACATGGGGTCCTCAAAGGGTAACACATGGGACCCCAGCCCTCTAGCGGCTCTCACAGGATTCATCGCATCGAGGGCCTGGCGCCAGATGCTCCGCAACATCCAGCTGCCAACGGAGGAACGGGGAACAGAGGAACTCAACAGGGTCTACTTAGGTCCTATCTGAGGTCCTGAAGCTTTGTGTCTGGTCTACGAGTCTCCACTCCATGAGTCTCCACTGGCGCCTAAGGTGATAAGGTGCAGCTGGATGTTCAACAGCGCATGCCAATTTCATTGGCATGTTTTCATACACGCAGAGTAGATTGGTCATCTCAAAGTGAGATTCCTATTCACTGAAATGGAACCAGGGTACATAGCGTCTTTGGTAACTATTATGCCTTAAGAGCATAACAAAAAGAATGGTTGTGGTGCTGGGTTTCAACTTCACTCCGGTTAGGGACCAAACAAGCACACCAATTAAATACAGCATTTAAGTTCTTTATTAAAATTCAAACGTGGAACATAGAGAGCATCTCTTCAGGGTGGCTCAAGGCCAACATAACAAACAAAAGAAACCAAAGAAAAAACATTAAAAGAAAAGGTACAGCCAGCTTACCTAACTGTCTAACCAAAAATAAAGCCCAACAGATTTACACAAACTAAAAAGGCAGGACACCCCTTCGCTCTGTTCCACCAGGTGTGCTCACTGAAACAGACATAAAGGCTAACTATTAAACACAACATTAGTGCTTAACATTAGTTTGGCCGCCGGCCGGAGGAGGAGGAACCCAGGAGCTCCGAACACGTTCGCACCAACACTGAGTTCCCAGCTGCACACAGTCAGTAAGTTTCCTTAAGAGGGCTCTGCCGCAATCGAGCGACCAATAACAAGCCACAACAATAACAACACCCCAGCGTCATTCACCCTATGAATAGGGAAAAAGGAAGGAGTAGGAGCAACACAGTACAATACATTAAAAAAATCAATGAGAACAATAATTCTCGTAACGGTAACAACACTTTTTAGTAATGAAAGTACAAACAGAACTAACAGCCTTTTTTTATCACAGGTGTCATAAGAAAATCAAAAGAGTGATCACTCCTTCAGTGTAGGTCTGTGGGGTTTTCTTCAGCTGTTTAATCATCCAACAGGTAAAAAGTAAGTCAGATCAAATCTAAACTGTGAGCCTCCTCTCAACAAGATGCAAAACATATATATCTGTGTAATAATTACCGTACTGACCCTGTGTTTTTCATCATACCTAATTGACAATATGCCTTGCCTACATTTCCTAAATCCTCTATTCATTTGTACAAGCTTAAATCACAGATATGATCCCGATACGAGATGTGCTGATAAATGCTTCTATCTATTACATAATTGATCTGGAGTATGTCTCTCTCCAATACCAGGAAGTGTATTATTTCCTCACATCTCATAATGTGATAATGTAAGATCCGCTGTTGCATTATATTTGTAATCAGTTCCATCTGAGCTCAGGCAGAAAATCCGTGTTGGGGATCAGACGGCGAGCACAAAAGGCCTGTTTTAAATTCCTGAAAGTGTCAGAGGATGGCGAGCGGGACGAGAGGCTGTTACGTTTGCTTTTTCCCATTAACTGTTATTTAAATGTTGTCAGTCAAACTGCCGCCTGCATCTGGCATCCATGCCATGTGAAATTTATTTATTGAGAGTTTTGGTCACACATGGAAAGTTAAGCAGATGGCGCACAAACACACACACACACACACACATGTGACAGGAGGATTTCCTCCCCTCCCCATCCCATTTTATGTATAATCTTTATGCCTGTCTGTTTCTGGACACGAATGGCGTTGTTTTGCCATTTTAAAGCGATCTAATCAGTAGGGTGTTAAACAAGAGGGGATCTTTTATGCATTGGGTGTTAGGACAAGCAAATCACTGCTGTAGATCACCAGAATAAACAACTCCAGCTGATTCAATTACAATGGTCAGGCCGCCTTTATCTGTCTCTGACATCATTTCAATCAAAATGTAAAATAATCCAATGCAGTCGATGCAATAGCTGAGATAGGCTAGATCGGATACAGACTGCTGCTTTTAGTCATTTAATAAAAATGTGAAGGGGGGAAATATATAAATAAATAAAGGCGAGACATTCTTCCCTCTGACAGCTGTGTGGAAGTGGCCCGAGCCAAACTCTATTACCCGGCGTAATTGTATTCAAAACGAGCCACGCCGTGAGATTGTCTATTACTTTTCTTTTTTTATGAGTCCTCCGTCGTTACCGAAGACGCAGCCTGCCGATTGTTTCCTCATTTAATTAACAAATGCATACAATTTATCCCTTCGCTTTTGAGTTAGCGACAGCCATTACCGGTCGCTTCGCATTTGCCGTAACGTTGAAATTCCTCCAGCTGCTGTAATAATCTCAGGCCGCTGTAAACGTGCTAAATTATGGATTCGATTGAAATAGGATCCAGGCCGCTGCCCTTTTAGCCTGTTTAATTAACAAAGCGAAATCCACTTTAACAGAACGTGGGAATATCCCGGCTGGAAGGGGAGGAAGTTTCTTTCGACGGAAATTGAATGTATGAGAATGTACGACAATGTTAATAATTCGGCGATGGCGTAATCTAATAGAAAGCAATTAATTTAGGACACAGGCTGCTGCACTTTTTAGTCGTTTAATTAAAGCCGGTTTTGTACGGCTGTGAATCTAAAGGCTTAGGCTCTTTGTCGTCCTTGAGACGCAGGTCGGACGGCTGTGTAATGTGTGTTTGCAGCGAGGGTTGTAAACCGCACTCTGGTTTGGAAGCTGGAGCTCGGGGCGTGATGTATTAAAGGATGTGTTGCATTACGAGTATAAGAGACTTTAATGAAACCCTGCTGAAACTTATTCTGTGTTTAGAGTACTAACAGCGGGCCATCTGAAGAGTCTCCTCTCTCTCAAAACCAGCAGACTATACAGCAAGAGACTCCAGAGTCAAACGCAGGCTGCAGCTTAGTTTCATAAAGCCTGTGGACAAACAAGTAGTTGCATAAAAAAAAATAAAAAAAAACACTTTATCAAAAAGGATGCATCAGAACAAAGTCTCAAAGGCTGCACTTATTTGACCAAAAATAAAGTGTCAAATGCAGAGTGTAAATCAGCTGTTTTCTGTGTGATGTATTCCTGTGATGTTCAGCTGTATTTTCAGCATCAGTATAATATACTGATTTACTGCTCAATAAACACTTCTGATTATTATTAATGTTGTATTGCTCAATATTTTATGTTTTTAGTATATAAATATATTTAATATATCTATACACACTGGATTTTCAGGATTCACAGATTAATAGAAAGTTCAAAAGAACAGAATTTTTGAAATATAAATATTTTGCAGCATTGTAAATGTCTAACCCTAACCCTAATTGAATGTATCACTAATTAATCTAAATATTAATTCCAATCAATCAATCAATCAGTAAATGCAGGCGTCACCATACCCAGTCTCAAACTTCTGTTCTCTGGGAAGTCTTGATTTGCCCTGGCTATCATTTCCGATTGTTTGTTGTCTCCCGAAATCTGCCTGAAATAAATTATTAAAAGATTGTCTCCCGAAATAATCTTTGCATGCTTCTCAAATATTTGGTCCCACTTTAATTTAAGAAAGCCTTAAGTGCTGTGTACTCACATTTAAACCAATCATTTGGCGCAATGCACATATTGTGCAAATACATGTTTTTACATTGTACTTGCAATTTTAAAAGTACTTATCTGTAATGGCATCTGTAATTAATTTCTGTAATTACATTTATAATTACACTGTTCACCCATTTCTTACACCTTAACCCACCCTTAAACCTTCCCATACCACTAAACCTGTCCCTACCCTTGCCCCTATCCACCTCAACAGCAGCAACAGAAGCGTTTTGCAAAACATTATGAACACAATGGCTACATTGTACTTATTTGTTTACGTAAGCAAATAGTAGTTAAGGCCACCTAATATAAAGCGTGACCAACGTATTTCAGTAACATATATTTCTCTTGTCTAGAGATGATTCAGCTCAATGCATTTCAAGACAAACACAGGTGTGCTTCTGTTTTTGAAGCGGTTTAAATAAAATGTTAAAATTACAGTAAGTGATGTACTTTTACAACACTCACATCTAATCATGCTCAACACATCTGTGAGTGCCTCTCTACTATGTTTTCTGTGTGTCTGTCTCAGCATGTAATGGATTCCTCTGAAATCTCAGAGTTTGATGTTGATCACGATATTAGAAGAGATCGGCGATAATAGCGCCAGCGCATCCACCTCATGACGGATAAATGTATTAATATCAATATAGCCGTGTTAGCACTGGAAAATCCTGTAGCCATCAACTTTGTCATGTTTTTTTTCTTTCCATTAAATGCATTGGCGACCACTTCACACAGCATTATGAGATAATAACATGCATAACTCTGTCGCATTAACGCGACGGAAAGTAGTTTCAGCTTCCTCCAGAACAGTAAAGGTTACTCTTGTAAGGTGAGCAGAGGAAGGAACGACTTTCTCCTTCTAAACAAGCCTTTTATAATTCATCAGAAGCGTTGACAGATGAGTTCTGCTGGAGAATATTAGAAAATGTCTCAAATCTCATATATATGCTAATAGTATGCTGAGACCGGTTGGAAGTGTGCTGGACTTTTTAATCTGCCCTGACCAGTGAGGAAAGTGGAGGAGACAAGTCATTGCACTCAACAATTTATGATCAAACAAGCGGACTGTATAAAAATCTGCACAGGATGCAGGACGGGGCGAGAAAGACATTTTCTCATTTAGCTCTTGTGTAATAACAAATAACAACAGTTCCCGCTTCGCTCGTCGGTCGCGCCGTCGAATTAGTTTTCCCCCGCCTTTTATTTATTCTCACATATATGTATTATTCTTTACATGCATTGTGTTTTGTGTTCAACATAACTGCACAGTCATTTTAAAAGAGCGCTCTGTGCTAATGATTTTTTTTCTGCGTTGTAAATGTTTGAATGTTAACAGTGAATGTCTCTGTAGCGCTCAATGCATTATTAAGAGCTATAGGCTGTTCTTCAGGATGAGTTTGTGCAGGTCCTGATTGATAAGATTCATAAGAGCTTCGATTTATTTCAGCAATGTCCCGTGTGTTTCAGAATGGAACTGATTATTTTACAGTTGTGATATGCAATTTAATTATAATTGTTGTTGTATTATTTTTTCTTAACCTTCAGTTCATTCTTTATATTGCAATAGTATTTTTTTTTTATATGCGTTTTATTATTATTATTATTATTACACTTGATATTGCCATGGTTTCAGAGCCCGCCCTAATTGCATACCTTTTAATTTATAGGTTAGCAGACTCATTTACTGTTTAATACTTATCGATATTAAACTTCCGCAAGAAATTCAACTCAGCCTCAAGAGCTATGAAAGAACAGCATTTGAGCAGTATAATGCTCATCTGTCGAAACTGTCAAGCACGGATGCATGGATGTGCATATATGTACATAGTATGTCTATCTTCTGATGCAGACCTGCTGTATCGGTGCACTGGGTTTCTTTAGCTCTTTCCTTGTCAAGCCTAATACATGTACACAAGAAACTTATTTGACTACACATACTTTTCAAAGAAACAATAAGCATACTCTCTAAGTGAATGAGCCTGCATCTTTTGTGTGAGAGATGCGCCCTTCACTCCGTTCCAGAAAACCTGAGCGTATTTATGCAAAACAGTACACTAAAAATGATACCATAATCAGTCAGAGGAGCCGATTCCCTGCTCTATTGGAGCTTGTGATGAAGTATTAATGCTTGGTAGCTGGTGCTTTATTTCTCCTAAATTACACGTGTCAGAGATAAAGGCTTTGTTTAGATGCTGGGCTCGGTCCAGGAAAATAAGGGCGTTCGCCGACGGCTCGGAGCTCCTGAGGGAAAGTTTGGAGTAGAAGAAAAACTCGCCTTTTTCTGATGGTCTGTCCAAAACAGGCCAGAAGCTGCTGATCATGAACATCTGATTTAAGCTTCTTTTTGACTTTGATAAACCTGTTAAAGCAGAGCCAACTATTTGATGAACACCTTCTTACAGGCTTCATTGCATGCAGAGGATCACGCCTGGTGCAGTCGGGTTTATTTTTAGGGAGGGACCGGAGATGAAGGAGGCGTTTTGTATCATGATGTGGGCAATCTGCTTCTCTTTGTGTGGGTGAACTGAGCTTATTTCTGTATAAATCCCTGAGTGCTTACCGGAGCGTGCCGATCTCATGACCTGGTGCTTCTGTGAGGATTAATACACCAGCAATAAAATTAGTACAGACATTTCCAGCTTTTCCCAGTTCTATCAAATTCCTACACCTGTTCCCTTTCAGGACAGCGTTAGCGTCTTATGCTTTTGTGGGAGTTGTGGTGATTTAGCAGTGTTATTTGATTACGACACACTTCCTGCAGAGGAATCTCTTCTGTAACAGCAAATTATAACATATCATTACGTTTTTTTTTAAGCGCAATTTAGCCAGCCTCCAGAGTGGATTCTGCGCGAATAATGGAAAGTGTCTCGTCTGCTTTAGTTGAGCAACGTCTCCTGTGTCACAGCGGTCAATTAGCTGTCTTCAGCAGACTGCTGTATTAAACATGTTCCAGTCAAGCACGCTATCGCTGACTTTATCAGGAGGACGGAAATTAAAAAGAGAGCCTAACATGTGTTAAGTTTAGCGTTCCTTCATTTAAGATTCCATGGAGTGGCCTACATGTGCTGTTTATGAGTGCAGTTTTGATATGTGATGTGACCTTTATATTTTTTAAATACAATACTGTTCATAGGTTTGGTGCTTATATTTCTAAAAGCCTCACCGATGTTGCATTATTTAATTAAAATACGGTAAAATATTATTGCAATTAAAAAAACCTTCAGAAATCAATCCAATATGCTGATTTGCTGCTCTGGGATAATTTAGATCATTATCAGTGTTGAAACAGTGGGATACATGTTTAGTTTTCAGTACGCACAGATGCATAAAAGTTCAAGACAACAGCATTAAACAAATCTTTTTTAACATTGTAAATGTCATGTTTGATCAATGTGTCCTTGATGAATAAAAGCATTGATTTTTGAGAAATAAATGTAACAAAAACAACTTCTCTGAAACTTTTAAACACATTTTTTATTAATTATTTTTATTTATTTATTTAATTTGTACTGAATATTTCTATATTAATTATTGTTTATTGGTTTTAAAGAGATTTAATGACAGATGACTGACACTGATTGTAAGCCTAAACTTCAGATAAACTGTCAACTGTTTCTTCAAGAACTCAGGAACATGTTGAACACAGCAACATCAGGTTCTGCGTGATATAAGGGACATTCGTTTAGAAAAATGAAGGGGTCAACTTTTTCGATTTTGTGGTGTTCTCCAAAAGCCCATGGAATTACCGGACTCTCTTTGACAGGACAGAATCGGTCCAGACAATGACCGGTGGCTGGACATCATGTTGATGGCTGAGATGTGAACACAAGCCGTCTGATACAGTATGATGTACCATACCTCTTTAACAGCGTTTTCTCTCCTGATGCTCAGCACAGGGACTAGAGAGGGCCATCCTGAAGACATTTGTCTAGGTTTTGTCTCGAGTCATTTGTGAAGCTGTGGATGCGGTCAGGGATTTAGACAGGGCCTCTGTCAGCCTCCTGTCCTCCTCTGACCATCTCCGTCTCCTTCTCCTCCTGCTCCTCACTGCCGCTGTCGGCTCCATTATGCTGGAGACGGAGAATAATGATGAATGTGCCGCCCGGATCGGCTCGGAGCGCTGGGAATTGGTTAAGTACTTCTGCAGCGCTCTGACCTCATAATCGCTCGTCGCCTCTTGGCCGGCTTGATTTATAAACTGGGTGGTGATTAATGCTTTTTTAAGTGGCTGAGGCATGGCTGGGACCGAATGGCTCAGACATCCGAGCTTGTGTCACGCCGCCGCACTGGGAACAATAGCTGTGTTTCTGTAGCCTCGTTCACACGCACTATAAATCACGGAGCGCTCAGGGGTCCCCGATGTTTTACAGACGTCCTGTCAGGGGCTCAGGTTTTGTCATGTGATGGAGAGACAGGTGCCTGACCCACAATGCCTTGCTCTCATTACAGCTCGTCATCAAACACACACTCTGTCTGCTCAGATTCAGACGCACAGCCCTCTAAACCAGAGGAAAATTAAATAAGTACATAAACCATCATCATAACCAAACATATATACCCAAACATATTTACTTTCTATAATTTATATTGTATACTATATTTCAATTTCAAAGTATGTTTTTTTTTTTTTTTTCAGAATGTATTGATTTATTTTTTTTGTTTTTATGTAATACAGTAAAAAAAAATATTGAAAATTAACTCTGAGAATAATGATCATTTTGAGAACAAAATAAAATGAATGTTGAGTGTATATAGGTTGGGTTTTATGGTATATGCATGCATGTATATATCTATTTACTTACTTACCGTACATGTGCACAGTAACAGTCAAACTACAAAGTCACATTTTTTTAAGAACTGGACCCAACTAAGCCTGGTTCTCCCAAGGTTTTTTTCCCCATTCTCTCATGGATGGGGTTCTGGTTCCTTGCCGCTGTCTCCTCTGGCTTGCTTAGTTGGGGACACCTGATTTCCAGTGATTATCATCGTCTTGACTACAGAGATAAATAAAGTTTAATCTGGTCATTATACATCACCATCACTCTGTTCTTCTACTTGATAATGTTCAGTGCTTTGCTACAGTCTGTATTGTTAAAAGAGCTGTAGAAATAAAAGTGACTTGACTTTGTGCTTTTGCATACTTGATTAATAAAGAGATTTGGATACAGTAGTAGTGGCTCCATTTTCTAGCACTATTATTATTATTATTATGGGCTGTGTTTTTGTATGTGTCTGTACAGGTGAAGCTCCAGCTATCCTGCAGCGAGTGGCTGGCATTTAAAGTTTGTTCGACAGCAACTTAACTTTCTTGTTTTCTTCATTCAGGGCCGAGATTGACAACTCACTTTAGACTTTCGCAGCGAGCGCAGTTTTGTGAGGAAATTTGTTTGGACTCATCTCTCCTGCGGGCCTCCTCCTCGCCTCTCTTTCTCTCCCTCTCTCTCTCGGCGTGGGCGGCTGCGTGCTGTTCTACCCGCTACACTGGAAATGGCAGTGTCAATTAAATATCACTTTCAATTTCCCTGTTTTATGATCCCTCCACTACTAAGCACCAATAATCCCGGCCCTCCTACCTTGTCATGAAGATGATTGATTACACTTGTCTCTCCCTATATAGAGACATTTACATGAAAATAAGGGAAAGCAGGCTTTTGTTTGCATGGAACCGAATCAGAGGAAGCAATTGAAAATTTGATATTCATGTGCGGAGCTGAGGTGATAATAACCTGGGTGTTGGGAATCGGACACGTTTGGCTGGATTTGTGTGGAGAGACACTGTAGGGACTTGTGTAGATTTTATTAAGCGAGTAAAATGATTTTCTCCCGTCGTGACAGAAAGCACACGTCGTCTGAGCTAACATAATAATCTCGCACTTCCCGTGTCTGACGGCGGATTTTTTCCTTTTGCGATCTACGCATTTTGGATTAAATGAAAGAGTACTCATGCCTAACAAAGCTCTGCCGATGGTCCTGTATGCTTCCCATATGATTATGTAATCAAACCCTGATCAAATCTGTCATCACCGCTGTGGTGAAACTGCAACTGTAAGTGCCTGCGAGAAAAAGCACACCGTTGGTTTTAGCTCGGCTTTAGTGCGACGGCGGCTGAAATCTAATATCGCAGAGAGACGGTCATCAATCATATGCTTTAAATGACATTTCCCATTCGTGTTTGCAAAGGCATCGCTCTAATTACGCCCGTGTCGGCTGTGGGTTAATGGGTGAGCATTGGAGGGCAGAAGCGACGTTGGTTGAACAGGTGCTCAGTGTTGGAGGATCAGCTGCTGGGGTTCCCAGACATGACTGAGGCTCCGGGGCCCCGAGGAGCCCTGCTGTTCAACCAGTGCTCAACCAGCCAAGGGTTTGCTTCCACAGGCAATCCTCAGATACATCCGTATACACACATGGGAAAAAGAATGAATGAAAGTCAGGTTACAGGAGATTTTTGTGGTTCTTTTGTAACATGAGAATATAGCACCTGGATTTGTGACTGTTGAGGAAGTAACAGTACATCCAGCTCGTTGCAAATTATATGAGATTCTTTGAATTTTATAGGAGAAAATTGTTGGTCATCCAGTCTTTTAGATTTATAACACACAGCTAAATCTTTTAGATTTATGTCTCCCATATTTTCTAGCAACATGTTTACTGAAAGCAGCAGAGGGCCTGGGACAGATCATTGTGGCGCTCCATACTGCAGATCATTGAGATGATTCACCATTTAAATAGACAAAGTGATAACTCATGAATTAAATCATTACTTGACATTGTATTTGTTAGGGAAAGATACAGCAAGCATAGATGAAACCAGTGCTTGTAGCTAAATCTAATTTGCAACACTTTTCCTTACTTCCATTTATATTAATCATTTGGAACAATTAACTTTTTGTCTACACACGTTACATTGCACTGAACATTTGTTTAACAAAACAATAAAACCAAGATCATGGAAACACGGGCAAAGAAAAGCACACACGAACAAGCACGAATACAAGTAACGACCGGCCTGGGGAAACTCAAAAGACACAGATCACATACTCTATGAAACAATAGAGAGCCTCAACACATCTGCGAGACACAGCTGGGAACAAATCAACTGATAATCAAAAAGACAAGACACGTGAGAGCTCACAACGAAACCAAAACAGAAGGACTAGACATGAAACAAGACCAGACAGACAACGTTACAATTATATCATTTAAATAAAAATGACTTACAGTATGTACAGAGAGACACTTTCATGACGGGTTGTTAACACACTGAAATACGTTTTTAAAAAGTGTTTCGTGTATTAATGACGTTTTACTTGTATGGAGAACTCAAATAAATGTTTCATCGTTTGTCGTGCTCTGAAAGGGTCATCGGATGCTCATTTTACACAAGTTGAGATGAATCTTAATCATAAAGTCTATAATATACTTTGGTTAACGTTTCTCAATGGTATAGTGTAAAAAATCCTGTCAAAAACAACTCTGTTCATAGGAAGCATGTTTCTAATGCTAATAAGCTGAGCTGACCCCGTCCCTCTCTTCTGTGGTGACATTAAGTAACATTAATTCTCTGTGTCTTCAGCGGCTCAGATGTCAAGAGTAAATGATGACTGCTATATTAATTATTATATCTTATCTTAAATAGGAGTCTTCCACTGGAATCGACTCATTGATGGACTATTGACAGCTCGTTTAGGACGGGGCTAAAGTACGACAGACCTGTCAATCAACTGTCATGGGAGGGGCTTGTGCAGGGCTACGTAATTCTGAAAGGAATCTCAGAGCAGCCTTCACTATAAAAATGGCTGTGATTTTAAAAGCTGTTAAATGGTTAACGGTAATTTCCCATACAATTTTCCCATGACACTCCCAGAATTCCGTGCATTGCTTTTCAAATTTTGTTTTGTTTGTTTTTTTCTTATCAGTTATGTGAATGACTCTGAGCTCCTTCTGTATATGTTCATAAAGCTGCTTGTGATGGGCTTCGGTTCATCATGTGTATTTCAAAGCTACAAAACAGATTTCACTACTTTAATAGTTTGGTATATTAACATTATAGCTGTTAATGAAATCATGGTATTTAACTGTAAATATAACTGTAAAACTGTAAAACCTAAAACTTTGCTACCATATTTTTTTACAGTCACATCCCAGCAACCACAGCTTACAGTTTTTTACCGTAAATTGTACTAATTGATTTATTTTTACAGTGTAATTTAAGAAAGTGTACTTAAAAATAGGTACCCTACTTGTTCCCATATATGAGTCATATAATCAGCTGAATGACATTAAGTTAAAAGTTAAAAGACTGTCCACCGTTGACTCAAAGGGTGTCACTCACATTTTTGGTTTCCATTTGTCCCGAATAATTCTTAATGTTTACAACGACTTTATCCTAGGCTGAAAGATTACGTAGCCTATATCTTTTAGCACAACTTTTGCCTTTCTGTCAGCATGCTTTACACATAGAGCAAATAATAGCCATAGATCACGCTTTCTCTTTTTCGGCTTGCTCTGTTTTGTCTGTACTTCAAACTCATCAATGCAACTTTGTTAATTCCTGAAGTTAACTATATCAGCTGTCTTGAACTGGGTACGATACATGTGAGTTGTTCTAAACATGGATGCACTTCTCCACCTGTGTGCAATTACGTTCTTATTTGAATAATTACAAAACATATACAGTACATATATTTAATTGTTTAATGAAGATTATTGCTAGGGACAGTTTGGTAGTCACTGGACATTGATCCAGGGATAGTGACGTCTCCCTGGACCCTCACCAAACTTTGTATAGAGATGATGCCAACTATGTTATAACAAAATGATTCAATATACATTTTTTCTTTCTGCAAAATGTGTGTAAAATGGTCATAAACAGGTTTTCTCATTAGGTACAATGCATCTGTAAACTAAATCTAATTTGCATATTGATGTGTTTTTAGGGCAACATGTAATCAAAAAGAAGTGTAATAATGTGAGCATTAATTAATAATAATCTTGTAATAATTTACAGTGTAATATTTAATAGAATACTGAAATATTATTTATTTCCCTATTCATTTGTCATGTCTCCCTAAATGCATAACATACCTGCTTTTAGCCCCATGTCCTCATTTGAAATCAACCTCCTGTTTCTTAATAGAAAGTCATATTTTGACCCCATAACATTTTTGAGAGATGTTGGTTAATGATTTGACAGATTTAAATCATAATTACAAAATATTATCATATTTCCATAAGAGTGTCACTAAATGAATGTCAGCCATAAAACCGAGTCTCACAGAAATGTACTAAAACATAATGTTCTCATATCCTCAATTAAGTGAACAGAGACATTAAATGTTCTTTTAAAGTCTGTAATAAGTGCACATCGTGTTCATGGTAGCAGTCTGCTTGCTGCTAAACCTCTGACAGGAACATGTGCACCTTGATTCCAGGAAGCAGCAGCAGCCAATCAGATTACAGCTGGCTGCTCTTGCATTTTAAATGAAGAATCCACATGAGACGGTCAGTAAGCATTCCCAGGCTAAGACTACATGTGACCTTTGTGCGTCAGGCCTCAGTATTTTCTCTGTCTCCTGCACGCTCCACTGCCCTGAATGGCCTCCTCCAGAGCCGCAGATGAGTCGAGAGAGAAACTAAATCAAACCGTGGACACCACGAACAACCTGGACGCTCTCCCCTGCTAGCTTTACCCCCAGATAAGAGGATGTAGTAGACAAACGCAGGGCTAATTTAATTAAGCAGCTTCCCCGAGTCTCGGGCTGTAAGCTTGCATTCAGGGACTCCTTCTGATGAGATCGTATGGCTGTGTGCAATACGACTCACTTAATCTTTAATGGGACGCTTAATCTGTGCAGTTTCAATATTATTCCACACAGGAGGCTGCCTCTCAGTGGTCCATTTGAAGACAATCACTCTGCTAAACGTCCCTTCACCCATGACCGGCTTGCTAATTGCGTTAATTCCAGGTTCTGAGTGTCGTTTCATTTAAAAGCTGCCCATCAGGTAACTCTCGCTGAACAAGAATGCTGAAGTTGTCCAGCATTAGCGTGTTTCGTGGCTCAGCGACTCCATGTTGTTTTGCATTTGCATTTCCGCTGATAGGAGACGCTACGATAGGAATGCAGATATACGAGGCCCGCTCTTTTCGCATAAGCGTCTAAATAAGAGTAATATGCAGATATGCACTTCTGTGACAAAGCCGAGGAGGACGAGGAGAGAGATAATAGAAAGAAATCAGATAGCGAGCGCAGGTATTTCTCAAACGGAGCTCTGTCTGGCGATAGCCCATGCATATATGGAAAACAGCAGATTAGCCCAGCCAAATCTCCTTGTGCCCCTCTGAAGTCCTTTGTCGAATCGCAGAGGGTAGGGGACTAAGCCAGCGAGCATGTTTACATAGCTTGTATGAGTATCGTTGTCCTGTCCTGTCCTGTCTCCCATGGTCTACACTTAAACAAGGTCAGCTCTGTGAGGAAACAAATGAGAAGTCCCATATCACGCTTTGAACGTCGCCGCTTTACCGCTCCTCGCTCTGTGTGCGAGCCGCGATAAGCGGAGCGTTAATGCCACGCGTAAAGCACTAATAAACAAACGCTGGCTAAATTGCTTGAAAAGAAGCAGCGATGCGTAGGCTGCGGCTGCCGTCTCAATAGCTTAATCTTCCCTTACTTTACATTCTTACTCCAGATTGACTGTTAAATGGGCAAAGATCGTGCATGTTTTCCTTTCTCAGTTCCTCCCACCAGAATCAAATCTGCCCTTTCTTTCGCAATTTTTGCCAGGAGATTACGTCGGGGTATTTTTTGTCTGCATGGGATATGCGATTGTGATCCTGTGTTAACATTTCCGAACAAAGGGCAAGTCTTTGAGAGAAATTAAATGCGTTCGCTCCTAAGGACACCATATTTTAATCTCTAATTTGTGGTAAGAGCCAAAGACGGTCATTTAGGCCTCTCTCTGCGTGAGTCGAGTCGGGCTAAATAGCTGCCGCGCTTGCATTGTTTCTGCTAATGTGTCATGCTGTGAGATGCGAGTAAAACACTCTGCACTTTGATTGTACAAACACTACACAAGTACAGCTTTGCTTTTATACAACGTTAACCTTAGAAGAAAGCAGGCGACCTTACAATCATTCTCCAACTCATGAGGATTTGGTCTGAAGGATAACTGTTACTATAAATGTTTAATAATGGATCTAACTCTATGAGAATTTTGGAAATCCATTGTTGGTTAGACTTTATATTAAGTGGCCTTAACTACCATATACTAACATTGGATGCCTGTAAGACTTTAGATTTGTGGTGTTGCTGCATGTTACTCTGGAAAAGACCCATATTAGCTATACCCTAGGTTTTGGGGTAAGGGTTGGGTTATGGTTAGGGTTAAAGTTAACAGGCTATCTGATGTTAATTATAAGTGCATGCTTTAGTTACAATTAAAGCATGCACGTAATAAGTGTATTGCAACAAATGGTCAAATACATTAGGGCTGAAACGATGCAACATTATTGACATTGTTGTTGAGTAGTTGTCTGATCTCATATGAGCCTGCAATAGTGCGGTTTGACCAGTGTGCAAGACTGTGCTTTAGCCCTCCTGGATGCAGTTCAAGAGAAAAAGACACGCACAGAAACACTTCAGCGCAACACTCTGAAGCTACTGTACTCCATCTGAATCAGTATGTAAATATATGCTGAATGCTTTTATAAACACAACAATACCTGTGGTGCGAAAGCAGCAGTTAAAAAAGCATCTGATTACAGGGATGTGGCAGCTCTCCGGTGTGGAGCTAGCTAACGATATAATTGTTTTATAAGTGGAAAAACAAGTAAATAAAGTAAATAAACATTAAAGTTGTAGTATGCAGAGATCTCAATACTTTAACTGCAAAAGCTTAATAATCAATAAAAGTCTACTTATTGTGCAGTGGAATAATCAACGATCAGTCGATTAATCATCGATTAGCAAAGAAATAGCTTGTTCCGCCCCTATAATGGATAATAGTTAAGGCCAACTGACCCAGTTGTGCAACTGCAGTTTTTATAATAGGCAGACCTTTACAGTCCATTGGTGTGGACGCTAATGTAGTTATCCTGATGGTCTTTGGTGATAAGCACACTTCCCATCACCAACAAATTATATTGCGGTACAGATGGTACTTCACAGTGCATTCTGTGATGTATGCTAATATTAAGTAGCAAGCAGTGGAGCATGGTTCTCGAAATGCCAAAGTCAGATAAAATGTCAAATGTGCACCTTGAGTGCAATTCAAGTCGCTTTGGGTAAAAGCATTTGATAAATGCTTAAATGTAATGTTTTATTGAGCAGTGCATCGATACGGCTGAACGAATCGCTTTAAACACAGATATTTCCAGTGCTGAAATGTGGCTTTAGAATGAGCATATCGACATTGAGAGTTTCTGGGAACAGCTCTTCTCCGAATCCTTCCCTCTTTCTCGTTCTCTGTCTTTGTGCATTTCTGGAGCGCCACCGGCACTCAGTATTCTAGTGCGCTGATCTGGCTTACGCCGCTGTCGACCATCTCCGCATGTGTTTAGACTGTAGCGGCCATTGTGGCCCTGAAGAAGCCACACAAGAAAGCACATTGTCCTTCCGGGGGCCGATTCAGGAGGTTTTTCCCAGAGCCTCCCAGGTCAAGTTTTTATAGGGCCTGTTTGGTTTTCAAATGCTCGCCCCCTCCCTCGCCGAGCCTGTAGTGTTCAAACTTGTCTACATTTACTCCTTGTGTTTTTGTGCATGGTCGATGGCCTTTTAGAGAAAAGTGGCTGAAATAACTCTTTATTCTCCTTTTGTTGGCTCATATTCGCTGTTTTCATGAACTCTGGCCCCGGCCATGGCAACAGCAAGAAAAATGTTAACAGTGATTGACAGGATTAAGGAAACCCCCCGTCCCCGTACGCATTTCAAACACCGGCAGAACAATGGCGTCGGGTGTGATTGAATTAATGAGCTAGCGTAGACTGTCAAAGGAGCACACATACTTTACATAAACCTGATTATCTTTGCATGGCAGAAACTGAAGAAAAGGCGGGGTGAGGGGGAGCGAGGCCTTTCATTGGGCACCTCCAACGGAAGCATCAAAGTGTGGGTCGAGGCTTAGAAAGTGTTCTGGCGAGGCGAGCCCGCGTCTGCATGGGCTCCGCTTAGCATAAATCAACCGTGGCGTTTTAACAAATCTATTCAAGGAGCCCGGAAAACAAGGCCGTTCCTCTGCTTCTCCGATACTCGCTCTCCCACACCGAGAGCTTTACTGGCTGCCATTGTTGAGCAAAACGCATCTCGACCTGGGTTTCTCCTACTCGGTCCAGAGGTGATGGGGCTGACACCATTTCGAGCGCCGCCTCCCCTCTCCAGAACCGGCTCTCTGAATGAGTATTCTCTATGTCTTCATATGACGAGGCAAACCTTCCCAAAATGACACTTGCCCTCTGGCAGATTTTTTTGTCAAGTGGATTTTAAATGCATGCACCAGCCTTCAAAAGTTAGCTTTGTTCGACAAGGATGAATTCATTTTTGTACATTTTTAGGATTGAATAGAACTGAATTGAATAGTACTGCTTTACTCTATATTCTGATCCAGTGCATGTTTCCTTTTGACTTTTGCATACAAAGTGTTTGCTTGAAAACATGTAAGTCATATATTTGCAGGCCAGCATTTGGTCAGTTCAACATCTACTGTACATTTATGCATTTGATCTAAACTAGCTTGTATTGAAGATGCACATTTGATCAACTTCTTTTGATTCACATTTCTTTCCCTGGTCATTGAACACGTGACCTTGTGTTGCTGTGCCATGCTCTACTCTTTGAGCTGCAGTAAAATAACATAAGGGATGTTCAGCTCCGATCCTGGAGAGTACAGCTCTTTTTATATATTAATTAATTAATTAATTAATTAATGTATTTTTTAGGGCAATGTTGAGAGTGACTAACTGTACTTTAACTATGCTTTTTTTTCACCTTTTCCCAAAAATATTAGATTTTTTTCAGACAAGTCATAGTACATAGCACTGCACACATATTCGCAATGAATGGAAAACATGCTTTTCTAAACTGTGTGTCTATAATTTGTGGCACTGGGATTCATTTCTTGGAGAATCTGTTCATGGTTCATCCAGCACAGAAATGATTCACTGATTCATCTGAGGCCTGTGTATAATGCAGTTTGTTTTCTGTCCCTCATGTAACGAGAGTTGTCTGATGTTAATCACTGTTTTTAATTCTATACATTTAGAATAATTTCTACAAATCACTCGTTTTTTATTTAAAATAGTGTCATCAAACGATTAATTGTGGTTAAGTGTGACATCCAAAATAAATGTTTTTGTTTACATTATATATTAGTGTATTTATTATGCATATATAATTGCAAACACATGCATGTAAAATAAATATGTTTATATATTAGATATGTTTTATATAATATAAATAAGTGAATGTATAATTGAAAATGTAAATATTTTCTAAATGTTTTAGATGTAATTAATGGCAAGTTTTTAATTGCTTTAATGCAATTGTTTTGAAGTGTAACTAATTCTAAAAGCTAAAAAAAAAAGAAAAAAGATTACTTTAACTGTGTTTTTTAATGCGGTCCCCTCCCTCTGTTTGTCATGACCGTCTCATGTATTTCTCCTCATTCACTGTTGTCGTCGGGATTAGAGAGGAAGACTCCGATCCGAACCCTCTCAGCATTCAGGTCTGGGTTCTCAGGGCTCTTCCCGGCGCTGGTTCGCTCCTATCTCTCTAATGTATTGCTGATGCCTTGCATATTGAAAGTTATAAATTGTAGTTGGCACTGCGAGTTGAGGTGCATAAATTGGAATTGTGGGATGTCAAAGAGTAATATACTTAGCATTATTCATAACGGAGCAAGATTAAAGTTCTCTACAGAGAAAGCCTATGTGTGTCTGACATACGAGCTAATGCAGGCCTTTATCAGGCCGTTCTGTCAGTAATAGATATTCCTGTGGGTTCTGTGCACTGTGTTTCACTCTGCTGATAGAGCAAAATAAATTAGGCCACAATAATGCTCTTCAGGCCGCTGCGTTTCTCCTACAGTCTTTGCGCTTGTTCCCATCGCGTCTACGAATATAACGCTGTGAAAAATAGCTTCATAAATCTGAGATAACGGCCAGAATTTTGCTCTGTTAAGACATATGTTAGGGGGAGACCGGAGCGATGCTCCTCTTCAGCGGGTTTTATTTGGCTCAAGCTCTTTATTGTCCTCTCATACTCTGACCTGAGGGAGAAGCATTGGTTTACACACAGCTTTAGGTGTTTCTGAATGTAGATTTTGTCCAGATTGGTAAAAATGTTTGTTTTCCATACGATCAAACACTGTCAGCAATACGATGCTTTATTTCCTGAACCCAAACTGTACATTTTCCATGAAAAATATAATTTAGTCAGGGTTTTATTTAGTTATTTATTCATTCATTTTCTATAAATGCATTTTTCATTTATTTATCTTTTATATATCAATGGGCAAGTTATTTTAGTATAGCAAATTCAATTAAGTTGAATTAAATGAATTAATATAGATGTAAGTCAAAAATCAGAGAGTTCAGTAAATAAACTCAACATGAACCAAAGCATTTCTCATAAAACTGCCTTGAGTCTCAATCCAAGACTGCGTTTCCTCAGGATATTGTGTCTAAGTGATTGTTTGTCATATCAGAGAACCGTGCTTCACTACAGCATCCAGCAGGCAATATAAAGCAGGTAGTTCTTCAGCAGAACCGTTCACTGCAGTGAGAAAAGCTCTTCATTCACAGTCTACAGAAGCAGATTCATTAGCTCAGCGTTACTCCATTCATTACCGTCCCATTAGTCACTACAGATTGATCAATACATCATGCATAGAACATCTTGAGCGTGGATGTCTGGAGCCATTGTGGCTCTGAAGATAATGACTTCTTCATTCAAAACAACTTGTAGGAACAGGAAGATAAAGGCAGGCGAAGAGAGCATTATTGTGGCCCGGCACTGGGGGAGGATTCTGAGAGATTATAAGAAAGGAGTCTGAAACAGCCGACTGAATGAAGAAAGATCTGAGATGGTCTGTCAAGGCATTGAAGTCCTCGAGCTGGAGAAGTCAGCAGATACTGAGCAGTGAAGTCCATCCAGTCTCCATCTGGTCATTGAGTTTCTAGTTCTGTCACTAAAACACAATGCTAAATGCTAAAAACACCACATGCTGTGAAATGCAGCAAACTGCTATAATATGTCTGTTATCATCATTTCAGATGAACAGAAATAAAAACAAAACAAGAAAATCCGAAATCAACCTTTAATCTGATTGGACCTGTATTTAATCTGAGCTCAGAGCGTTTCATTGCGATCTAGTTCCTTTGGGCTGAATGCATTTCTGAGATATATTCTCTCTTTCTGTTTTTTTCGGTATGTGGAGAGAGAGCAAAGGCCAAAAAAAAAAGTTTTCCCCTCAAATTGCATCAAATAAATAGTTTAAATGTGAATTGCTGTTCTCTATTCCAGTGCTCATGAAAATCCACATAAAAATAAAACACACCAAATAAAACTAAGAACTTGTTGTATTTATATGAAAAAGTGGATTTTGGGGCATATATGATACTATATGGTACATGTGCATCTACTCCACAACCCTAATCCTCCCCTTCACGTAGCATAAACACACCGAAGTATTTTTGTGTATCTGTACCACAAGTTTTAGTTTTTATTTGGCGTATTATTAATATGCACGTTCATAAGATCGGGTAGCAGTGATGTTCAGCTGTATTTTCAGCATCATTACTCCAGTCTTCGGTGTCACATGGTCTTCAGAAATCATTCTAAAACACTGATTTAGTGCTCACACATTTCTACATTAATATCAACAGTTGTGCTGCTCAATATTTCTGTGGAAACCGTGATACATTTTATTTTTCAAGATTCACAGATAGTCAAAGTTCAAAAGCTGTATCTTCACTGTCACTTTTAATCAATTTAATACATCCTTGCTGAATAGAAGTATTAATTCCTTTTCATCAGTGGCAAAATATACTGACCCCAAGCATTCTAACACTGGTGTCTTTGGCTTTAATAAGATCAACATTTCCTTTGTTAGTTTTGACTGAGTTTGTAGCCCATTCTAGGATTGACTTCAGAGTCTGAAACATCAGGAGTGTTGTCTAGATGCAGCTGTCATAGATTTGGACGAGAGCCGTTGAGATCCAGACGCACCTGAAGCGGTCACAACACACTCATTCACTCCTATGTCAGGATCCATCAGGCGTTTTTACTGTGTTTAGCGTGACAGAGTCGTGCGATCACTTTCATGGCTGCTCTCGGTCCTCAGTCACCCATCCGCAGCAATTACAGGAATCAGATGCACTTCATGCATCGTACAAGCTCTGTTCTGTTGGACATCAGGATGAAGATAGCCTGGTGTTTCACCTGTTAATGTGATGTTAGAGATGTTCAGCAAGCTCCGGAGAGGAACCTGCTCATCACGGGAGTGTCACGCTCATTTCATCACCCATAAATAAACATCGAGAAGCAAGGTTAATTTTTTATGAAGGTGATCACACGCAGGCTCAGTCTTGTAGCCCTTCCAAATCTTCACGCCGTGCTACCTAAAAGCGGTCAAGCTGTCCCGGCGGACCATTTCAGTCCAAATTTCTGCAGAAATAGGAAGAGGAGTGAAGATGTAATTCGAAGGTGCTGCTCAACAAAGGCCCGTTTTCTTCAGACAAAGCCCTTCAGCGGCGCAATCGAAGAAGCCGTTGGCTCACCTTGACAGCTCCTCTACCCACAATGCACTAAGTGGATGATTAAAAAGAAATGGAGGGTTTTACTGCGGGGTATGCGTGGCCTCCCTGGAGTCCCCAGAGCCGCTGGAGCGCGGAGCTACAGCTGTCCTCCAAACAAGCCCGACATTCTTTATTTATTTCTTATGAAATATTGATGCGTGTTATGAAAGGTTTAAAATAATGTGTCTAGCCTCCTCTGGCCCGGCCACGCTGTTTTCTAATGCATAAATAATTCCGGGCCCTCGGACAGAGAGCCGCACATTAACCGGGGATGTAGCCCGTGTATCGCATTCTTTCTGCCTGAGAGCCGAAGCGGACGCTGGTAATTTCCTGCATTTATACAATCGCTTAATAATTGATGGACAAATTTAGGGACTAAAACTCCAACACAATATGACTTTATGTCACAGGGTTAGTCCCTGTAGATCGGGGCTCCCAGAATCTGCTTTTTGATTTCTGATTTCCTGCCCTTGATGAGCTCTGGCTGTGCATGGCTGGAGATAAGCGGCGCTTTAGCCCATTATAAGGCAAGGGGGAAATGTTTTGTTTCTGAACACAAATGGGTTTTTCACACTGACATGAACCCGCTTTGATTGCCTGGCCGACGCACAGATGTGATGGGGCGACCTCTCGCTTTCTCATCTTAATATCGAGTGTGATGTACAATTACACTCGCAATTGTCAGCCAGATCTGCTTGCCTCATTCGGAAAGCGAGGGTTGCGTGGCAATTTCGCTCTCAGCGCTTCCATTAATATACAGCTGCTCGGACGGCCCAGGTATGGCTCTCACGCCGATGCCAACGTGAAATAAAAGAGGCCATTTAGCCAACAGAGTTTTTAAAGTGCTACCGGCACAATTGAAATGGCAGCGCTAATGCTCAAAATGGCATTCGGGTCTAATAAGGTGAGAGGAAATCCTCCGGACTGGATGCAAAGCCAGTGTAAAGATGAAGGAATTTTCCATCGAACCGCTAATGATCCAGAAGAATGCGAGAGACGCTTGTATCGATTGTCACACCTGAGAGACGACACTTCCGTCTTCATGACTCTGCACATTGATTTTGGAGTTAGAGTTTGCTTGTGCTAATGTCCCTCTTTGTCTTTCCCCTCCTGAGGCGCCACAGACTCCCGCTAAATACAGGCTATAGCTTTAGGTGGGAGACTACTTTTTTGTGGCTGATGAGAGATTATGGTGGAATGATGAAGTGAAGTTTGATGAAAATAAGGTGGGTTTTTGATGGCAATATGGTGATTCAATTTTTTATAAATATATTGATATGCCATTTAAGATGTTAAATAAAAATAAAGCAATAAAAATGTAAATAAAAATAATCTTACCTAAAAATGCATTATTATTTATTTATTTATTTATTTTACATTATGGCATAAAAATGTATCAGTAATTGTTGCTTTGGCAATTTGGTGCATGTTTTCTCACTTTCTTTCTGTCTTTCTTAATATATCAATGAAATGTGTTAGCAAAA
Organism: Enteromius afrohamiltoni; assembly: GCA_034779775.1. Classification (NCBI taxonomy): domain Eukaryota; kingdom Metazoa; phylum Chordata; class Actinopteri; order Cypriniformes; family Cyprinidae; genus Enteromius; species Enteromius afrohamiltoni. The sequence continues at coordinate 650,547 of JAUYWG010000051.1, forward strand.
GTAGTGTTAAAATGCATTTTATTCTTAATGTTATTCTGATTACATGCCATGCTATGTGCATTTTAGCTTTTGCAATATGGTAAGGTTTATTTGTTTTTTTTTTTTTATTAATGACATTAAAGGCTATGAGTACATAAAAACTACTAGTGATAATGCAATTTGATTACTACTACTACATGTCATATGAGTTTTAATATTAGTTTGACATTTAAAGATTTCTGATGAGGTTAAATCTTCAGAATTCAAGGTAACAGCTGATATTGATTCTTGCCGTGGTTTAGAAATGTAATAGCCATTGGCAGCAGCGTGTCAATTAGTGCATGTGACAGTCTTTAAGGGCCAATGAATACAAAAATGAGTATAGCACCTTTGTATTTGAGAGGTTGACATTTTCTGGCATACCCTTTGGGTTTTACTCAAGACCTTTCCATAAACAGAGATGACCTCAGGACCCTGACTGACCTCTTCAGATCAATGACAACTTCTCCTCTTCTCTCAGAGCTGGCCGTGTAAGAACAGCGCTGGAGGCAAAGTTGGGCGTTTTCATTTGTGGGCGCTCTTAAAAATCAGCTGACCAATCTTTATGATGACACACACACACATACAGGACACTGAATGAAGCATGATGAGCCCATCCTGCAACCCATCGTCTCTAACCATGATTAATCTGATAAATAATAAATATATCAATCTAGCCTTCAGACAAGGACAAATTTTTAACAGCAGGAAGGCACAAGACCCCCTTCAACTGCTGCCTGTAGCTGCAGAATTAATTATTTAATGATTAATTTTTTTGGGGAAATGAGAAAAGTTCTGATTAATGCTGTCCGGTCTGGGTTGTGTGTTGTTTGATATATGTCAAACGCGTCAGCTTTCAGACACACACCCCGTCATCACATGCAATTTTTTTCACTCTCTAAAATTGCCTACAGGCACTTGACCCTGGGATCAGATGTTGATCATCTCAGGATAAATTAAAGTAACAATTTCCAACACCTTGTGAACATGGTGGCTTTGAATAACCTCCATTCTGTCAGGGTTCACAAATGTTTGGTAATGGAAGCGTCCAGAGCTGTATGTGCATATGAATTTTTTATCAGGTCAAATTCTCATCTGCTCTTTGGTGTTTGTTGAACAGAATTGCGTCAACCATTTCTTTTTAAGTTATTCCTCTGAGCAGATTGAAATGTAAATTCTGCTTCCATAAAGGTTTTCACCCACGTGTCCTTCTACAAGTGTAACACCTTTCCTACAAGAAATTGCACTTGAGTCTTAATCACAAATGTGCAGAAGCTGCTGTCAGTATAAACAAACACACAATTTATTTGTAATATATTCATTTATTTATGTATATTATATATTTGCTTTATTTATGTGGAATGTATAAACGCCTTTTTTGTTAATGGAAAACAAAAAAATGAGTCAAAATTGTGAGATGAAAATTAAAAGATCAAAAATGTCCTATAAGTAAACATCTCACAATTGTAATATGTCTCACAGTACTACAGTAAAATAAAAAAAGTCAAGACAAAAAAATTTAAATAAAAAGAATTTTTCCTTGTGAACACAACATTGCTAAATTATGTTGACCAGTGATTGTAATCACAACATTTTTTTTGCTATTATTATTTAAAATAATATTAAATTCCAATGTCATTATACTTAGGTAAACCTTAACTGAACGCCGCAGGAAGGCAATTCTAGATGCACCCTCAAAACTAATCACACATTAAACAGCCACTTTATCTAAACAAAAATCTGAATTTGCTTTGCAAATGCGTGCATCCCAACTGCACTTTTGAAGAGTTCATGATATGTAATGACATGCTATACTCCATCTAAACCTGCTACGCATGTAGGTTTTAAGGACTCGTGTTTATTGGATAAATGTATTTTTTGCACTTTTAAAAAATGCATTTTAATCTAAGATGTGTTGATTTTATGCACCGCTCATTTCAGGATGCCAGGTTTCTGTTGGTTAAGAGCTGGTTGTCTTTAAAGCACAGCCCGTTGTTTTGCTCACATCCTCATGCAGTCACTTGTCCCGTTTCAAGCCACATATAAACACAGGCCTGCCCTGAAGGCGGGTCAGGGGACCCAGGGTTTAATAGGGCCAACAACCCAACAAATCTCCCAAGGTCCTGCATAATATATTTCCCTGCCCAGAATGAAATAAATAAATGAGCAAATATCTGTTTGCGAGCTGGGCAAATCAGTTGTGGACTGACAGAGCACATTGTCTGAGGCAGCTCTACCGGTTGTTACAAGCGTCAAGACATTAGGCCAAACAATAGCTGGATTGGCAGCATCATCAATCACACGGCCTGACAGTTGACTTCAGTTTGTTTATTCCTCTCTGCATAATAAGCGATCGGATCAGGTTTAATTAGATATTGGGTAATCAATCATTGCCAACAAGGTACTTGGCTAGCAGGTCTCAGCACGTGGCGTTGTCAAAAAATAAATGACAAAAGCGAAACCCACATGGCAACAGTCAAGAAGTAACGCGTGCTATTAAGAGGTCCAAGCGGTGCTTTTGAGACGCAGCCTGATGAAGACAACAACGTCGGATGCAATTAACTCTGCCAGCAGCATAGGCTATTTACATAATGAATGAGCAAATGCAATTTTAATATGTTTGGTTTGCACTAAAATGCAGCAGCTCCAGCAGAATCCTTGAAGGGATATTTACATGCACTGCATGCACGCATAATGACGATTGCCACAGACGTTCTAGCTTGTTACTGGAAGTTAAGGCCGGATGATAGTTGGTCTGGAGCACAACTTAAGGACATGGGACGCAAACTGAGGAAAACCCACAAAAAAAGGTAATGCAGAATGAAGCATCTGCACTCATGCCTCCGAGCGCCGCTGATGAGGCAGCTACAAGTTTACAACATCTGCCTACTAATGTTTGATCAGTGATAAAATATGCCAAGGTGACAACATGATGCTGCCCTGCATTCGTGAGCCGGGGGCCTATTAAAATTTTAGCGGGCCCAGAGCGGAGCCCTGCTGGACCCCGTGCTCCCTGAACAGTGCGCGGGATTGAGACGACTTCACGAGATGTCAGAAACAATATCCGGTGGTGTTTGTCGAGTGGTGTGGTGTGCTCTGTGGAGAACGGTCGCGTCCTTCAGTGAGCCGTCCCTGGGCCTGCTTTGTTGCTGATCTCGCGTATGCCAAGCCCATTCTCCAACCAAATGTCAACTGTCAGCGCACGGCTCATCACTTCAGCTAGGTGCATCTCTCGGGTGACTGTGCCAGCTACCATATTGAGCTGGGTGAAAGAGCATCTCTTATTCTATGAGAAGACGCTCACTGGCCAGATGCAATGCCACCATCTATATCAGAACGACAGCAGTGAATGTGCAGCTGGATCTGGAGCTGTGAAATGTATGCCTTTTGACTGAGATGACCTATTTATAGAGTTGAAGCCGATAAGCTGGATCTGTCCTGGTATTGATACATGTCACTGCGGTCACATGACTAGAGCTGTGTTTACATGTACACCAATAATCAGTTTAATGACTCAATCTGGCCAAAGTGAACACCTCAACCTGTCTGACTAAGCTCATTCCAAATTAAAATTGGATTGGATTGCGTAGGGTGGAGTAAACCTGAAATAATTTTAAAGATTATTGAAATCTTAGAAAAGATTTCAATAAAAAGAAAAAAAAAAAAGCAAGCATGTAAAAATTAGAATTTTCTCAGTCAGATTCAAAAATACTTTGTGCATATGTGAAGTGCCAAAATCCATATGCTTACATGCATTTCACTACTTAGAAATGTCTAAATGATTATTTTCATGTATCATGAACTGTATTTTTCTTTTAGAGGTAAAAATAGCACATATATTTGCAGTATCTCTGCTCATTTTTTATTCAATTAATATTCAAATCAAATTGCAACATTTAGGGATCATAAGATCATAAGGTTGTCAGCATACGTTAAAGATGTGTTAAAAACGACACTGATGAGAGTGCTTCAAAAAGGAAATGTGTCTTGCTAAGCTACAATGTTGTAGGCTGAATGGTGTTCGTAATCTTGTTGACTAAGATTCCAGCAGGCTCTTCAGATGATTACAGAGAGCAGGTGTGTTGAGAATCAGGGACATCGGTGGACTGGAGAGCACTGTTGATCGATCACGATGAAGACGGCCCGTCTCATTTGCTTATCTTCAGCGCATGGATACCGGCGTGAGCGCTCAGCGTCTTTTGTTTGTCCCTGTTTGCAAGAGAGGACCAGCAGCTAAATAATTCAGCGTGAGTAAGAATCAGCATATCTTAGCGAATGCTTAATGTGCCAGATGCATGCGAGGGACAGGTTCATTTCAATTAGGCCTATTGTTACCGACAATGAGGTGACAAATTCATTTCATTACCGGGCCAGACAGTCCATGTCTCTGCTTTTGTACCTGGCTTGTATATTTACCTCCTTTTTGTTTTTTTTCCCCTCCGTCTCTCTTGACATGTTTTTGTCCTTTTCTCCACCCACTGGCATCTTTTGCAGCCCTCCCTCTGCCTTTTGTTTTTCCCCTCACGAGTGTTTGGCGAGTCTTGTGTTACCTGAGATGGAGTGACTCTCAGGTCCGGACACAGGAGCGTGTTCTCGGGGTCAGCGCCATCTCTCTGGCTAATTGGATGGGTGTAAGCTAAGCCGGTGTCATGATGACTTTGATGTGACACGCTAGAGGCCTGAGACTGTGAGGAGTGACGCTGACTCACCTTCACCGCCGCTGCTGTTGAGCTGCTCGCTAATAAAAGTGCTGCTAATCGCGCTGTATTACAAGAGGAGACTGTATAGAGGGGGGTCATTAATTTTTTACGCAGTACTTGGGCCGCTAATGTTTCGCGTCTTTTTGAATCGGCGTTTTGTCCTCCTTGTCCGTGAGATTGGTAGGTTTCCATTCAGTGCATCGGCCAGCCATGCCTTTATTACATCTATTTTAACATCAAACTGCAGACCAAATACTTTAACACTTATTTGTGTGAACTTCACGTCTATGAAAATAAAGAAATATATGTGTGTATTTCTTGAACAGTAAATCAGTATATTAGAACGATTTCTGAAGGATCATGTGACTGGAGTAATGATGCTGAAATTGTAGTTTTGATCACAGAAATAAATGACAGTTTGACAGATATTCACACAGAAAACAGTTTTAAATTGTAATGATATTTTACAATATATAGATATGCATTCGAATTGAATTGAATTGACCTGTATAATGAAACCATTGTCTTCAGTAGAGCTGCATTTTATTTTGCATGTTATTTTGTTTTTGCTTTGAAACCATCGCTGTCATTAACTTGACCTTAATCAAATAAATGCAACCTCGGTGAGAATAAAATATTTATTTTGAATGGTATATGGCCACGTTCGATGTGCACTGGTCATTAGGAGTCTATAGTTTCAAGGGTGTTGAAAAAGTGTTGAAGCATCTGTTTGCTTTTCCTTTTTCAATCAACCTCTTGACTGGCTGTCTTTTAAACAGCCTCATCGGGCCGATTGGATCAGAAGAGCTCTCCTCATCTGCGCCGCTCTTTAATCTCGTCCGCTCTCGTAATCATTCCAGAGTCAGTAACCACAGGACTTTTGATTCGTCCTGCTATTTATTAGCTTGAAGCATCTAGAAAGAATCTTTGATTAATTGGGGTTGGTCACCCCATATAACAAGGTCAAAGCTCCTGAGCTCACTGTGTTTTTTTCATTTACATCAATTAGAAGGGGGAGCCGAGGGCTAGTCGGCCCCTCTCAGAAACGCTCTTGTGTGTGCTGGCCGGGACTTGTTTAAATATAACTCTAAGAGAGCGGTAATGAAGTTAATGCAAATGAGACATTCTCTCTTTCCCTGCCACTTTCTTCTCTCTCTTATATTTCCTCAGATGCTGAAAGCCAATTACAAGCTAGAAGGCGAAAGGCGGACACAGAGGAAAAGGCCTTTGGAGAAAGTAATAATGGCTAAAGTTAGTATGGATTGAAAACGAGATGAAAGAGAAGAACGTGTCCTAAGAGGTCGTTTGTCGTCACATATTAATGCATAATGGAGTCATACTCGCCGACTGTTCAGGAGTCATGTTCTAGCCTTAAGACCCGTGTGTGCTGATCTGAAGGATTTCTCATGTCATGCAATTCAGACATATACTCAAAACTGACCTGCTAAAAATATCTGGACAGTGAAGTCAAATGCATTAACACGTTAAAATAGGAAGAGAAACCTTTACGCTAAAGAAAGATTTTCAGAAAAGATCAGTAGAGTCTGAGCTGATGTGTCTGTGAAGCATCAGAAGAATCTGTTCATAGATGTGAGTGATTAGTGTGCATGAGAAGAAAGAGAGAGACTGAGAGGAGATTTCTTGGTTTTCAGACAGAGGGCGGCCTTGTGTCACCAACACCTCTCCTGACCCCGCCCCCTCATATGCAAATGAGCTGTAAATGAAGCACATGATGCTTCAATCAGAGAGAACTGCTTACCTTCACAGATCTGATCCTGGTGCACAGAAGCTGTCTTAAGCAGCACAGGTAGAATTGAAGACAAAATAAGCTTTTTTTTAATGCCAAAAATCATTAATTAGTAATATGCTTTAAAGGAGATTTTCTCATTATTTAGATTTGTATGCAGATTCCAGATTTTCAAATAGTTATATCTCAGCCAGATATTGTCCTATCGTAACAAACCAGGCTTCAGTGGAAAGATGATGTATTCAGATCTCAAAAAAAGACATTTATGACTGGTTTTGTGGTCCAGGGTCACATATTTAAATAATTCTTCTCATTAGCAGAGTGGTAAAGAAATGCCAAAACTGACATGTGCTTCTTACAACCCTCCACGCACCGATATAGCAGCGTCTGCACTGTTTTCACAACAGTCCCGAGGAAGTGTCTCGATACACCGGACGTGATGCTAGTGTCACACGTGCTCCCTATGAAGGGGGCGTCTCTGACGAGCGTCCAGAGGACAGCGCTGACCCAGCAGACAGCAGGCTGATAAAGCGGCAGAAGGAAGGAGAAACGGCTGACCACAAAGCGGGCGGCATCAGATAGAGTGACAACACGCGGATGAACACATGTTCCGCGCCGTAGATTATGACAGAGCACAGTTATTTCCTGTCCAGCTACATTTTCAATTTCCTGCCCAGCACTTTAGTTTTATTACAGTGATAAGCGGATAGCATCAGCCATATCCATGGGGACGGAGCAGACAATGGCTGCAGAGCCGTGGCCTGATAACAACAGCGTGGAATAATAAGAGATGCGCACGGTGTGTGAGAGAGAAACTCTATTGTAGCGTGGGTCTGTGTGAGTGTTAATGAAAATAATAACAATTCAGCTTTGCTTCTGATAACTAGATTATATCAGTATTAATAATCAAGCCTAATAAATATCATTCATTTCATAATTTAGTCATCAAAGTCATAATAATGATTGACATCTACAGGGTGGGCCATTTATACACCTTAATAAAATGGCCACCATGGTCACCCCCCATCTTGAAAAGTGTCCCCCCTCACATTTATTAAGGTGTATCCATTTAAATGGCCCACCCTGTACTTTTAGGACATGCATACAAGATATGCTCTATATATAGACATAAATGATGATTCTAGAACATTATATGAGCTTTATGGATTTAGCTAATATCTATATGTTTAACTGGTATATGCATGTTCAACTTTATTATAATTATATATA
>JAUYWG010000051.1:678757-695605 GCA_034779775.1 Enteromius afrohamiltoni
ACACTACAGACAGAATAATAGCTCCGCCTTCTTTCTTTCTGGAAACATTTGGGTGGAGTTTGAAAATAAACCCACTCTGTGACGTAGAAAAGTGGAGGCGTGTTTAAACGAGTCGTTTAGGAGGGTGTGGACAAGTTCTAATTTTTATAAAGAACATCTCTTTGGTTTTAAAATTTTAATCTTTGCAACTTCAGGGATCGTATCTCTGCACTGCTTGTAACACTACAAAGAGAACACTTAAAAAATTGCATCGTAAGAAGCCTTTAACATTCATATAAAAAATAGCCTCTTTGGCTAATTATGGTACATTTTACAGCCAAGGTTATGAACATGCGTTGGCCCTGCAAACAAATAAACTAAACTAAACATGACGGAGATGCTGCATTAAAATGTTACTTCGCATTCAGCGTGTGGGTTATTTATATTTGATTGTTTGCTTTTCTTTATTGCTATGCACCTGCTTGTATGATTCGTATGCAGTTGTTCTGAGGTTTTATTTCGATTCCATGAACACTACTGAAAAAAACTATTGTTTTCTTTATGTAATTAAATCTATGTGAATAATCGAAATAGTATATTTTTTCACAACAAAGTACGGTATGGTTAAAGGGTCTTCTTGAAGTCATTATTGCCTGTACCTTTAAGAATTTATGTGTTACTGAATATTTGATTTTTTGTGCTATCGCTCATTTCCATGGTCCTCTGTGCCTCGTTTTTCATCTCAATGTCTTTGGCTAAGGTGGCACAGCTCGGAGCACCCGCCCTGCGGTCTGGAGGTGAGGATGACCAGCACAGCGGCCTGGGGTTTTGGCTAGGAAAGCTTTACATATGGACGCCTATGTGGGCATCCATCCCTGGTGAAGGATGGCAGCTCTCACACTCACCCGTGACCCGCTGGGCCGCTGATAAATCGAGGATGCCACAGTAACACTCGCACTACCAGCCCCACTCATGCTCCCAGGGCAAGCCTTTGTTGTCCCAAAAAACAGATGCGCAGTATTTCACTTTAGGAGGACGAGAACAGACTTCTCACACTTTCTGACCACTGAATATCTGTGTCAATCAGACTCTCGAAATAATACATTGGAAAAAAAAAAAATAAAAATGTTAGTCATGCACAAATTCATCCAATAAGTCTATTTAAACATGCACAAAAAAAGAAAAAAAAATAGTAGAGAAGACAGTCAAAATCTGCTAACCGTGGCAACTTTTAAGAAAAGTATTAAAGCTAAAAGCTTTACAAAGTTGACTAAAAAAACTTTCTGACAAGCAGCACTTATTAGTCTCATGATCATCTGTGTTTAATAAAATAAAAAATAATTACAAATTTTAAATTAGTGACATTGTGAAGTATTATTCTGATTTTTAAAGAATTGTTTTCTCTGTAAATATCTGCTGCATGTTCAGCTGCATTTTCAGCATCATTGCTCCAGTCTTCAGTGTCACATGACCCTTCAGAAGTCTGATTTACCACCTAACCTTTCTGATTATTATCAATGCTGAAAACAGTTTATTTTTCAGGATTCACAGATGAAAAGAACAGCATTTATTTGAAACGTTACTTTTTATGAATTTATTATAAATGTCTCTGTCACTTTTGATCATTTTTCTGCATCCTTGCTGAATAAAAGTAATTTTCTTTCAAGTAGCACATACGTATTTTAAAGTGTGTTTAATGTCATGAGTGAATAATTCCGGACCTCCCAAGTCAAGTTTCTGAGGCAGTGCTAAAATCAGCCAGAGGGATGATTGGGAAAGCATGTATGACACTAAATCCCTGGGCCTTTTATTTATTTATTTTCCTTTCTTCCGCAGCTCTTCTCTGGCTAATTCTAATGAAGAGGCCTCTGATGGCTTCATTTGCGAGGGAGTTAATTGGTTTTGCTGCTTCCTGCTGGAGTGAGTGTGTGTTTGGGCGGCAAGTGGCTGGGCGTCTCTGTCGCCCCGTTAGCTCACACTTTAATTAGATCTGGCAGCCACCTCATAATGATAAATGCTGCAGAGATGAATGGAAATGCAAATGCTGTTGAAGTAGCCCCCGCCTTCATGGCCCGCCATCATTAACACTTTCCTGCTGTCAAATCTATCATTGTCATGTGCAGGAGGGAAGAGGTATCCCACCGCAGCTCGTTGGGGTACACAGAGTTAAAAGTCAGAGAGGATGATGGGAGGAGAGATCACAGCCCAAATGCTCCACGGAGGATTTTCCTCAAACTCCCAGACTCCCTAAAATCTATTTTACTACATATATGCAGCTCTGGCTGTGCCTGCTCCTCACAGACATACGTCTGTGTTACAGATACAGACATTAAGTGTAGATAATTAAGATTAAAACAATGTTCAGAACATCGTGTGATGAGCACTTTATATTGATGTCCCTTCGTCTGATCTAGTTTACTGTTTATTGTGTACAGAAACTGATGCATAAGCAACATTTATATGTGCACAAAGCATATTTCAAACCTATTAAATCATATAAAAACATGAATTTCTAATGCATCTTATTGATCAGCATGATCAAACCTGTCACACACAATACTGCATCTTCACTGACTGATAGTTTAGATTTATGTTGTATCTAGTAAAACTGTACAAATTGTCCAGCTTTATCTGCTGCTTCTCCTGCCAAATCTTGTCCGATTTTGATCAAGTAAAGGTGAGAAGAACCGCAGTGATATTTCCAGATGAACACTTGCTGGACTGTAGCAGCTCAGTTTTACTTCATCATCTCCATCAATCTTTTCTTTAGAAAATCAGTGCGTCTCCAATCTGATAATCAGGATCTTTTGAAACAAGTGTTTGTTTCCAGAAGTTTTGGTTTTATTGGAGGAATGATCTTTACATGCCTCCAAAACACCTCACATCGCTTTGACTTCATTTTGATGGTCTCATTGCAACTACATTTACACTAACTGCCTTTAGAGTGTTAGTAGAGTATTAGTAGACTGGTAGGGTTAGGGTTAGCATAAGTTGACATGTACTTGTAAAGTTACTTGTAGTCAGTAGAATGTTGGAAGACAATCACAATAAAGAATTAGCAGATACTAATCATAGGTGCAAAGCTGCTTATTATCAACAGACCATTCAAAAGGGACCATCAAAATAAAGTGTAACTCTCACATCTTCTGAGGATCCTTTATTTCTTCATCTCTCATTTATCATTGGATGCTGTGATATCTGGCACCAATATGTTAGCAGCAGATCCTTTAAGTACTGTGAGTTGTGGTATGGAGGCTCCATTGATGGATCACACTTGTTTGTTTATCACATCCTACAGATGCTTGATTGGACTGAGATCTGGGGAATTTGGAGGCCAAGTCAACACCTCGAACATGTAATTGTGGTTCTCAAACCATTGTTGAACCACTTTTGCTTCGTGACAGGGTGCATTACCCAGCGGAAGGAGGCCACAGCCACCAGAGAATACCATTTCCATGAAAGGGTCTACATGGTCTGGGTCTAACAATGCTTAGGTAGGTGACCAAGTAACATCCACATGGATGGCAGGACTTTCCAGCAGAACATTGCCCTCAGCCGTTTTGTCTTTTTCCCACCGTGCATGTAAGCACTCAGCCATCCATGTGATGTAAAAGTGTAAGGTCCCGCCTCTTAGCTCGGATGTCACGCGTCTCGCCTTCAGCGCTCCTGTGAAGATACGCCTCAGTTTTCCTAATTTCAAATTTTACTTTTATGTTTTACCTTGTTTCAATCTGACTTCAATTTTAAGTTATTATTAAATTTAGATTATAATCATAAATTTAAATTCTGATTTTGAATTTAGTTATCCTACTTTAGAAGCCTGATCTTTTTAGACGTGCTATACTTTCTGTTCTGTGTGGGAGGCAAAGCCATCTGGGTCTAACCAAAAAACACAAACCCGCCAGATTGAGAATTGCTCAGAGGTTAGAGTGAGCCCATATACTTGGTCCTTATCTTACCCAACTTGTCAATTTCAATGATATCAGAAATCAAGAGGTCTCCAGATAAAAACGTGCTTACTGCTTCCGTTTACTGTACCCCCAGTTTGCATATCGTGGCCAGGAAATATATGCACGCTAAAGTCTTCCGCACACACTACTAGTGACAAAGATTTCAGCAGTCTAGAATGAATCAATAAATAATTTATTCGTCAGGTAAAATTATGTCAAGCCAATTACATAATTTAAGAAATGACATAATTAAGAGATGAGAATTCGATTCAGTTTCCAGCAAATGCACACCTGATGGTCAGAGGAGCACGCTGCCACATAGAAGATGTGACCGTGTGGAGGCCATTCCTGCTTACAAGAGAAGTCCTAGTGAGCTGTTTCATTCTTTCACCTTAAATACTTCAAACCAACACCCCCACAAACTTTCAAACACAAAAGGCCATTTCTTTGTATTTTCAGTTCTCGTGGCCTTAGGCCCGCACCTGTGTTGAATGCTCAATCTTATTGCTCCAGGGGGAGGTCACAGCCCTTTATCAGTAACCAATTTTGTGAAAAGTTTAAATCTTTTTAAGGATGTTAGTAACTACTGAGAAATTTAGACCATTGTACCACTCATCTTTAGACCTTTAAATTGACATCAAATATGACACCGAAAGAACAATATCTTCACAAGATATGACACTTTGAATTTCTACTTTCCTTGGTGACACTCCTAAGGAGAAGAGTGAGATCGTGAGGTGGGGGGCTCAGAAGATCATAAATTGGGTGACTGGGTCAAGGGGGGTGGCTGTTTATTGTCTGTGCAGCCAGATTTCAGCTTGATCTTGGGCCACGAGAGGTCTTCATGCCTTGCTTTCCTGTCAAAGCGGGTCAAAGCATCTTACAAAAGAAAACGTTATTCTTCATACCAGGCTACATTCTTCCATTGCAGATTCCATGTGCTTTCAGTGGTGTACAGATGTCAGCACGGGCACCATGACTTATCTGCAACTATGCAGCCCCATACCCATACCCCATAAACAAACCGTGATGCACAACCTGATCTTACACAAGGACTCTTCTGTGATGGGCTCACAGGAAAGGTTACAATATAAGTCAGTGACAGGTATCAGCCATGATCCACGCACGGAAAACTGGATTCAAATATTGGGTAATTGCTATTGTTGCATATGTACTGGGGTGTGATTATTCACTGTAAATGGTAACAACAGTTTTATTTATCTTATTGTATTTATACATCAATGAGCACGTAACCCAACACCTACCATCCGTTAATAAGACACAAGATAAACCGACAGATACAACTATCAACATTGTTTATTAAAAAGGATTAATATTCCAATTCTACAGAGGCAAAAGGATTGATTTGTAAGAGAATGCGATCAGCATCTCTCCATCCGCCGTGGCTCATCTGTGCTGCTGCTTTGTGCAAATTTAAAAAATGCCGCCATGAGAATCCTTACGTCAGGCGTGGTTGTAAGTTTCTATTGGCTCTCGTGTGTCTCGTGACCAATCGCATCATGCTGTCTCATGGCCGATTGCGTCATTCTACAGGACTAGAGAGTCTTTTTGAATGAGATATATATTTTCAGCGATTAAAACCTTGTATTTTACTCTCTTCTTCGCATAAAGACACCGTATGGCTTTGGAAGAACTTGAAATGCAACACATGCATTTTTTTACTGCTTTTGGTTATCCGTGCGTGGATCACGGCTGGTGCCTGTCCCTGACTTGCATTGTAATCTTTTCCGTGAGCCCATGATTCCATGATACTAACACAGAATTTTGTGTTAAGAGTCTGTGGTCATTACACAGCATTTTGTGAGATCAAGTTGATGAAACATTAATCTATTCTGACCCTAGTGGCTCTGGATTCGTTCAGCAGGGTAATGCACCATGGAGGCCCCACCCTCACAACTTAAATTTGATCTTATGATCATCTCTCAAATTTGCATATGTGTGATTCATATAATAAATGTACACACAAAAAATGCACATAAATCTCTTTGGCATGTAAGTCTCTCGTAAAAAAATATATCTTAAACTGAAAGGTTTTAGCTCTCTCTTATTGTCATTGACATGTAAAGGGCACCAGTCATCGTCAGAGGAGATGTGGGAAATTAAAAAACTCGAAGTCCATGTCATGGTGACATCTCACTCCCCTCCCAGAAGGTGCGACTTTGCGCCTCAGAAACAACAAAGGGTGTGACGAATGGGATACTAACAAGGGACAGCAAAGAGCTGGCAAACAAAACTGTAAAAGGTTTAGGAGGTGAACTAAAAGAGCCAGGAGTGGAGGTGATAGAGGGAGGAGCCATGGTGGCATCAGGAGAAAGCACGTCATTTGAGGAGCCAGGGGAAACAGATGAAACCAAGGTGGCAAAGAAGGAGGTATGAGACAAGGAAAAGACATGGGGCATTTGGAGCAGGAGGAGCAAGACAGGACCCAGGCCAAAGCCATGAAGGGGACCCACAGAGAAGAAGTGTTGATGAGACCAGGGGGCTGACCGATGGTGGTGGAGCAGGTGGTAATGGAGCCCGAGGTGGAGCTTGACCAAGCCGGAAGGTTGGCGGGATGAGGCACAGCCGTAGGCGTTGATGACTGACCAAGGCAGAGCTGGAGGGATGAGGGAGCCCGCTTCTTCAAGTATACTTGAACAAAAAGTTGTCGGTTATGTCCTGAACAATTAAGAGAGAAATAAGACAAATAATATTTCATTATTGTCACAGGAAGGAGTCAAGGAAGTGTTCAGATTAACGTGCAAGCTGTTTAATTGAGACACAGAGCTGGGTCATCACCGGCGAACATAAACAGAGAAGGCTAAGCAAGAGAGTGGTCAGAGTCCAGGCTTGAGTCGAGAGCGATAGTCCGGGAACAGCTGTGGTCGATAACAGATAATCCAAGATAGCACGGGAACATGAATGAAAAACAAGACAGCAAAACAGAACAATGAACCGTAACAAACACTCAAACATAAGGAGACTTTACACACTTAAAACTGGGTCAGTGGGCGGAGACTAGCAATGAAGCACCATGACAACAAACGAGAGTTGGCTGGGCGCAGCTGACTGTGGCAATTAAACTGGATGCATTGTCTTTTAAAGGCACAGCTCCTAATATTGTAGCTGTTGTCGGTGTCCTTAGAGTTAATTGTGAAAACTAAGAGAGAAAATCACTCACTGCTCTTTACTGATTTACTTTTGAACAATATTGAATGTATTTAATTCATACAGAGAAGACTATGCAATAATATTTAGCATTTTTTGTGTGTGTGTTGTTTGGTTTGTTTGTTTTGTTTTGTTTTGGTCTATTAAACATTTATTTAATTTGTATCTTTGTTATATTTTTTCAACTGTGCTGTTTACACAATACATAAAATAGGGCCCACGGGTACAACATGCAAACCCCAGCTATTATTTTCATACCACAGATGTTAAACATTCTTGCAAACTTTTTTTTTTTTTTTTTTTTTTAATGAGAGGTCTGGACCTTATTAACCTCATAGTGATACTATATGTCACTGTTATTTTAGTATCATTGAGATAGTATTATTATTGTGTTTGTATCTAAGAGAGTTATAAATATAACATATATTTTAATGTTAAAGTTAAAGTTTTAATGCAATGTCGTTGTTTGTTTTCTTATTTTTATTAGTTTTTGCTATTATTTTTATACAGTTATATATTTTTTTCTTGTTATATTAGGTTTAGTTTTAGTTATTATAGTTAATGTTTATTTTATTTCAAATTTTATATTACATTTTTCAAAAACTTTAATATACTTGAAATAAAGGCTTTTTAATTTCACAATACTCATGAGTTCGGTCTATAACTCCGCCACCTCAGCTCACTGACTGCACTGATAATACAGATCTCAGGTCAGCACTGATGTTGTTGGTGGTGGTATGGTGGAAGAGCTGGACGCTGGCTGATATTCGAGTAGTTTTGTGCGACTGATAAAATACCACGTTTCGCCTCATTGCAGTGACACCTTAGAGCCACACTCATGTGTTCAACATGCAGTACCTGCTTCAGCTCTATGAGGTAGAGTCTTTGATTACACACGCTCTGTGTATGTGTGTGTGCATAAGAAAGTACAATGAACTGTTTGAGTAGTGGGTGTGCATGTGTGTGTTTCTGTTAATGAAATGTTGCATGACTTTTTTATGCATTCTTGTGCTGTATTTATACATCCATTATATGTGCATATATAGACAATGCATGCTTTTGCATAAGTGTGAATGTGTGCACATACACCCAGGTGTTAAATTATAGCTTATGTGTGTGTGTGCGTTTGTGTGGCATCTCCTCTCATTGCATGCATTAACTATAACCTTGCCAGTGTTGTCCTACAGGCCACGTTAGGCAGCAGCCACAACAACAAGGGCAACTGTCACACTCGATGGCTCCTCTTCTTTTTTCCCCCGCTAAATTATTTACAGCTCAGTGTCGGACAAAGCTGCACTGGCTCTACTGTCGCGTAAAAGAAACCGCTGACAGATTCAGAATGCTCTTTTTTTACCCCCACAATGCAATTAAACATTTGTAAAAAGCCAACGGAACTTGTTAGACAAACAGCAGTATGGTGCGTGATTCTCTATAGTTGAGATTCTTGCTCTATATTACAGTGATCACATAGTAAAGTGCATGTTTATGTTATGCTCTTTCTTACACTTGCCCTACATACAAATAGTTGTAATCACTGTTTGAGAATTAACAGAACACAACAGTTTCCTTTAGATGACTGGATTGTGTGTGTGTGTGTGTGTGCACCTCAGAGGACATTTCACTCATTGCAAGGTGAACACAGGGCCATATGATCCCTCTTACACAGGCTGTGCACTGTGTGTATATTAAACATAACATTAAATGTGTCAAAATCACTGTGCAGTACACTTTATATACCTATTATATTGATCTATAAGATCACTAACCATTATATATATATATATATATATATATATATATATATATAAAACATATTAATGTAGTTCAACATTAGTTAGTTGTACTTTTCATGACATCACAAAGTTAACATTTGCTATTCGGAATAAAAAAAAGTGTTACTGTTTTTCTTCCTCTAATAATTTTTTTTTACACACACACACACACACACACACACACACACACACACACACAAATCCCCTAAACGTACAGAAGTCAGTTCCCTAATAACATCAGCCCAGTGCTATTTTTAGAATCATTAAAATACGTTTGCATTGTGTGTGTGCTCGTTTACCCATTTTTCTGTTCTGATGGGGATTCACGTGTGAATACACATGGGGACCTAAGCTGAGGTCCCCACAGGCAAAGAAGCTAAGAAATCACACAGAATTAATTTGTTTTTGAGAATGTAAGAGTGTGTAGTGTTTCCTGTAAGGGGTAGGTTTAGGTGTAGGGTCAGTGTAGGACAATACCACATACAGTCTGTACAGTATATATAAACCATCACGCCTATGGAGAGTCCCCATAAATCACAGCATATGTGTGTGTGTGTGTGTAAAACAGTACCACTAACACCAGTATTATCAAGTTTGTTGATTGTGCCTCTGCAAAACATGATCCCCTGTTTGAACAAGAGACACAAAAACTGTTTAATAAGATCAACATTTCAAAAGATGAATATGAATAAGGAAAGAAAATGTATTAAAATGAACTAAAATAAGTGGATAATGACTAACTTTAGCTATTAGTTTTCCTTGCGGATGCATACTTGCACACTGTACCCTCTGATCAGCTTCGTGTGTTGTGTAGTGGGCAGTCAGCAGAGGGCTCCGGGTTCAAGCGGCCACATGACATAATGAGAATGCTTAATACGGCCTCGCCTGCTGCGACGCTGTAACCGTAGCCTTGTTGGAAATGTTTCTAAGCACTGAGAAACATGTAGCTACTGATGATTTCGCTCACTGCTGGTAAGTGCTTCCCTGTGCAATTACTGGAGCCAGCTGGTGCCGCCGCGGTTTAATCACGGACGGCAGACGAGAGATAAATAAGAGAAAGTGCTGAGCGCCGGCAGCCGTTTGCCCGGGGAACATTCAAAATAGCATGTTTGTTTTGATTCCAGCGCATTGCAAATGTTAAGAAATGACCAATTAACAGACACGCTAAGCGTTAGAGATTAGCAGGTTTAACGGCGGGACTATTTGCTACTGCTGCCCTTCGCAGCCAGACAATGAGATCATCTAATGAGGAACCTTATTTGTAATCAAATCTGTCATTAACTATTCATTGGATCAAAAGTTCAGCAGCCATTGTTGCTGTGTCAAGTAGAGCTTTAGGGCCTTATGCGATGAAACTAAATTAGAGTGGGGGGGTGGGGTACAGCGCTTATAAATAATTTCCGGCAGGCTGCTCTGCTTACGTCCAGGTGGAGGTCACTAGCGACTAGAGCGGAAGCAGCTTAGCATCACTCTCTGGGTAACCCGATCACCGGCCATGCCCTGGCAGCCTGCTCCAGGCCCATTAGCAATATGCATGTGCCGTTATGCTCCGACTGGGATGATTGTGCGATTGAGTTACGCCCAGACGTGTGGTGTTAGCACCCACTTCTGAGTACTGATTCACAAGGAATTGTCCTGAAGTGTTTGTGAATTATGGATTATGGCACTTGGATCATTTTCCTTGGGCCTCTCAAATAAGGTGCAACTGATTCCTGCACTTGGGTCATTCTGAATCTATTCATAATTAGTCAAGGATCATGTGGAGTTTAGAGATGATTGCATCTTCCTAAGCTTCAATGTAGAACGAGGTGGAGTGTGTGATTTCTGTGTAACATAGTCCCGCCCTGAACTCACGTCATTGGTTAAATCACGAATCAGCGCACAGATCTTGCTTTCACAGCACGTACTATTAAAAACTGAGCATAGCTTGAAAGTTCGCTGCATGCGAAGAGAACACACGTGACCCTACATTATATAATTTTTTATTTGTTGTTAGAATACAAAAGGTTTACTTGCAATTTCTAGGCTGCTCTAATAGTGCTGGTCAATTTCTAAATCACTGGGATGACCAATCAAATCAAAGCAGATGGGGTTTACTCTTCACAGAGGCAGAACTTTATATTAAGAGTCCCTTATTCCTTATACTAGATGTGCAAGTGGCATGTAATGACAGTGTAAGCACACACCGGTACATAGTATCTCCAGCTGTAATATTACTGTAGCTACACACATGTAACACCCCTCAGAATGGTGTGTGTAAGTACTAATGTGTAACAGGACATTGGTAACAACACTTTTTTGTTAAATGAAGTGTTACACTTTATATTAAACAGACAGCTGCTCTGGGTTTATCATGTAATTACTCTGATGTTACACAGCAGTGGGCAGTCAATTAGGCTTCACATATAAATTGTGGTTGGTGTCCTGAATGTTACTCTTTACTGTATATTAAGTGGGCAGTTCCTGAGGAGTTACCATGTATACACTGCTATTATTACTCCACCCACTTCACCTATCCCTAAACTACACCCGCTGGATCAAACTGTTCCGAACACTCTTATACTGCTGCTGCTGTTACCAATGTTCTGTTACAAATACCTTTCAGAGGGTTGTTATGTGTGTGTAATTACAGTAATATTACAGCTCTAGATACTATGTGCTAATGTGTACTTACACTGTGCCTGCATACTACGTACATATCTAGTTATCCGTGTATTAGAAACACAATATAAAGTTTTTTTTTTGCAGTTTAATGGACCCGTGTCTGCTCAGTGTGTTGTCCGGTCAGGATTGGAAGGTACTGGGCTGGTGTGTCTGTGTCTGGAGAGCTGAAGGAAGTGTTTCCGGAGTGAATATTTAATGGTTTGCTGTAGTGTGTCCTGAGGACATATGGCCTGCAGCAGAACAGCGTCCCGCCCGCTCTCGCTCACAGTAATGGCTCTCTGTCAGGACGCAGCAGGTAAATTAACAGTAACGGGAACAAATGTTAAAAGCACGTTGACAACTTTCCAATGTCAAACCGCACTACCAGGAACCTGTGCTACTTTGTAGCCATTCTGAAGGTTTTTTATTTTTTTTTTGTCTCGCAGGTTTGGCCCTCGCCAGTGTTTGAACTGCACTGTAATGTGTGCAAGTGAAAAACGTAATTGTTTTGAATCCCATTTGACATGGCTAAGAGTACACAAATGCGCACACACACGCACAAAATAAATACATATTTATAATGATAATATTAATAAGTTGTGATTTCTAAGAGCCCGTGCAAAGCAATAAATATACAATTAAAATGTCCAGAAATAAGCAAAAAAAAATAAACTTTACTAACTTAATATCAACTTAAAACTAATGCTATCAAACAATTAATCACATACAAAATAAAAGCTATTATAAGTGATATTTAACAGCTTTGATAAAATGCTGTCCCTGTTTCTTTTTGATTGTCACTTTTTCTGTCTTTAAGTTTCTTATCTCTGATATCTCGCTGATATATTTACAGATGGTGATTTTCTCTGGTCAGACACCTCCTGTACCGCTGGGCTCAGTGTCAAACATTCACCTGAAATATCGCAGGAAGAGCCGTGATTGCTTTAGTTATCTTGGCTAGTGCTAATGCTATGCTGCATTTTCCCAGCAGTGAAGGCCGGAGTTATTGCATCAGAGCCGGTGACCATCCTCATGTGTTCCTATAGAGTCTCCAGCCGGCCCCAGCGCCGTATACAGACCGCCGGGTGTTTGGCCCTCAGGACACGGAAACACAGCTCAGCATGTTTGCTGGAAATCCAATTATTTGTCCAAAGCTTTGAATTCAAAAGTGGATTCAAAGTCCTAAAGCAATTACGGCTCACTTGGAGTTGGCCGAGAAGGTGTAAAGGCCAGCAGCTAGAGCTGTATTGTTTTAACCCATTTTTATTCACACAGAACGATTACATTTTGCCTTTCCTTCTTCTTAGCATCAGTACTTTAGCATTTAAAGCTTAAAATGAGGCTGTCAGGAGCAGATGTTTTCAGTGACTCTCACCAAAGGCTCAGAGTTTTGCTTGAAGTCGGCATGAAGTGAAAGCTGCAATCGTCGTTTCTTCTATATCTTGAGCGAAACAGCCTTCACAAGTGAGAAGTTGAATGAATGAATCATTTGTTTATGTGTATTTTATTTCCATCTCAGTAAATGCAGGTGGAGGTGAAAATAAAGCTACGACTCCAGCATGAATTCTTGAGATGCCTCGGAGGATGAAGGAGAGCTGTGGGGTAAAATCAATGGAGTCAGGCGTATACATGCTGTTCCTGTAATGTGTGTTAAATTATAATGTGCTTATTTTGTAGGCTTCTCCCTGAAGACAGACTCCCCTTAGCGCTGATGCTCAGTCCTCCCGTCCTGTCACATTTCATCTCTCTTTCCTTCCGAATTTTTGGGAAAGAGTGCAGAGCTACTTTCAGGACCGAGTTTGAGGTCTTTCTCCTATTTGTTCTGTTTCTTGGTTCCTGAAGTGGTTTGGCAGAGACAGGCCAGTAGAAAGAAGTACATTCAGCAGTAACTTTAGCCATACTTCACAGACAATACAAGTAATTATGAAATTAAATTCTATATATAAAAGGTGCACTACCACGGGATTAAAGTACTCTTTTTTTTCTAAGTACTAGTTTAAGTACTTCTATTTTATGAGTACTCTACTTATTTCATTCTATTTTAATTGTACTTCCTTAAATTCAAATTACAGTTGTACTGTATCCTGCTTGCGCAAATGCAAAGATAGAGCTTTCTTTTTTAACATTTTCAAGTGTGTGAAACAAATGCGCAGAAACACATTTCATTTCTGATTAAAACGATTCTCTCTGGAAGTTTTCCGGCGCAGGTCAAAGCAAAGGCAGCGTCTGCGGCTATGATCTCTCCTCCGCTGAGCTCCTAAACAGCAGAGAGACGCTGACCGCTGTGCAAATCATAAACCTCTCAGTTTGATGATCAACTGAGCAGTAAATTAATTAATCATCATTTTATGCCTCATCAAGCACTCGGGCGAGTCGCGCCACAGGGGCCCGGCCCAATTAGCCAATGGAGGAGCCAATTGTTTAGTTTAGCTAGGTGAGCGGCGGGCTGCGCTTTAACAAGCTAATAAATATGTCATCTGTCTGTGTCAGCCGAGGAATGCTGGTGCACCTGTAAAGGTGGAGGTGGACCGCTCAAACCCCCCTCGGCTCGCTGCATCCACAAATAATCTGCTTTTGCAGCAGCCTGCCTCCCGCCGAGCCCGAGACGCTCCTCTGCTCTGAATCTGCTGCTAATGGCCCAGATTGGTTCCTCCAGCCAAGGTTATTCAAAGGCTGAGAGCGACGTATTCACTAGGAGATGTTGTAGTACACTCTTAACAATAAAGCTGCTATGGGAGAAGGTTCTTGATGGAAGCGTTTAGACAACAAGGTTCTTTAGTGGCATCATGAAGCGTGTGTTGATCTCTGTTTATTATACAGTTAATAAAAAGCAAAAAAACTACAAGTAGTGACTATTATCGCTCTTTTACAGGTTGTGATTGCTTTCATTTTCCTCATTTGTAACTTGTTTGGATAAAAATCATTAAAAATATTGTGATGTCACCGTAATTACTGCTTTACTGAGGTGGAAGTAGACCTTAAAGTCTGGCTAAATCAGTAAACATATGAAATATTATTATAATTTTAAATATATAAATATCTCTGAAACTGTCATTTATTTCAGTGAACGAAGTTTATTTTTGTCATGACTCCAGTCTTCAGTGTCACATGATCTTCAGAAATCATTCTAATATACTGATTTAGTGCACTTCTGATTATTAGCAGCGCTGAACACTCTTCTGTGCCACCATTATACCTTTTTTTCAGCATTCATAGATGAATAGAAAGTTTAAAAGAACACCATTTACTTAATATAGGTTTGTTTTTCACGTTTGAAATATATACATATATATATATGCAGAGAACAAAGAAAAAGAGTCATGTGGACGCAGGTTCAAATCTGGCATTCAGCGTGTCCTGTAAAGACAGTAAGACGCTTGAAAAAGCCTAAATGCATGTATTTTAAAAGATATACAGTGACACAGGAGCAGCGATAGCATGACAAGCTTGTGGTTTAAACGAGAAATAAACAGCCAAAAAAATGCAAGCAGAACGATGTGGGACTAAAAAGGTGCAGCGCGGTGCTGCGCTCTGGGTGTCTGCTGAAACTGAAGAGAAGAAAGAGTGACACAAGTGGCCGTATCATCTCTGCTGTGTAGGCCGGAGCTGGCAGCTAACCTAAGCTGGCCAAAGCTTCTAAAAGCCTTAACATTGTCACTACAAATTTCTGTGCTCATGACAGAAAATGACATTGTGTGCTGCAGCCAGAGGGAACCCGGAGCCATGCTACAGGCGGTGAGGGATAAGCAGATGTTACTGCCCGAGGAGGCCCGGGATTGTTTGCTTCTCCAAAGGGCCTGAGGGAGGGGGAACTATTGAAAGCATGCATGAGGAGGGCCAAAACAAGAGAAGGTAACCTTGCCTGGAGTCCTCTTCACTGGAGTGTTTGCACTTACACTATTCCAGCTCGTGTCTCCGGCGCTCGGCTGACCGCAGCGTTTCAGATCAGACTGTCAACAAATAAAGTTTGCATCCCTCAAAACGCTTTGTGCATGCTTTCCATCTGGACACAGATTTGAGGCTGGATGTCGAGCGGTGACTCGATGCAGATCCTAACATTTTGCACAAAATTAAACAACTATCAGTAATATGTTCGTTCACGTTGTCCTTGTATTGTAACATTAATGATCTACTCGTACTTACTATAGAATTAGGCTTTGGTTTAGAGCTTATTGCATGCAATTATGCATACTTAGTTATTACTATAGTGAGAATATGTAACTTGGACACCTTAAAATAAAGTGTTACCACTTTGTCTACATGTTCTTACTATATGGTCAATGTTAGATTGATAGTTTAGTTTACAGTTATTGATATCACCATATGTGAAATGGAAAAGGACAGTAAAATAAAAGTGAAACCCAAATTCTCAAAAACATGCAAAATTATTTACATGGATAGGAAAAGTGTCAACTGTATACAACAAAAGCAGATTTGTTATTTGCATAGTTCATGCACTGCAAAAATAGATAATTAAATATGAGGAAATATATTGGAAATTTTGACGAAATGCAAAATGATTTTTTGGTTTTCTTTTTTTTTTAGTAAAGAAACATTATCTTATCTTAGTTAAAATAAGTGTATCTTGTTTCATTAATGCTTGATATCTATACGTAGGAAAACAAAAGTCTAAAATACTAAGATGACAGTATTTGCAGATATTTATTTATTTATCATTTATTCAAGTTTGCAAGTTGTTCAATCCTCATTCCATCATTATTACGTTGAGTAATTATGTAATAAAAAGAAGTACAAGCATTGACTTGTCATCTGCTCCACTTTCTTTGGTGACAGATGAGCTGATCTAGGGTTCAGGGTTCAGGGTCTTTCTTGCAGCTGCACTATGAGTTTCTTTAGTTGCCCTGACGGTTGACCCATTATTGCCCTACAGACAGCACCCATTTGAAGGGTCACAGAGCAGATCGGTCCTTCAGCCATCCATCACTGAGCTCCTCACACCCTAGTGTGTGTCACAGTGATAAACACCGTCACACTCCGGCCTCTGCTTCTTCGCTGTGTAGGTGTGTGTAGGAACATCAGTGCTGTCAAATCCAAAATAAAAGTTTTTGTTTACTTAATGTATTATGCATGTTTACTATGTGTATATAAATTGAAACACATGCATGAATATATTTAAGAAACAATATGTTTACGTATTAAATATATTTATATTATAAAATGTAATATGTATATATATATATAAAACCCCAGTACACTGATATGTAATGTAAACAAAAAAAGCTTTTGTTTTGGATGCAATTACATTTACATTTACATTTACATTTACATTTATTCATTTAGCAGACGCTTTTATCCAAAGCGACTTACATGTGGGG
>JAUYWG010000051.1:695705-738606 GCA_034779775.1 Enteromius afrohamiltoni
ATACACACACACACACACACACACACACATATATATATATATATATATATATATATATTTTTTTTTTATAGCATAAAGCGTAAAACACTGCAGGGCTGTTTTTCTAAAATTGCAATTTATATTCAATTCACATTCATTTATAAACATGTCAACAACCACTGCAGCACTGGTAAAAAAAAAAAATAATAATAATAGTTTTATAGCATTTTCACAATAATTGTCGTTGCACATGCAGCAGCTCTGCTGAAAACAGTAATAAGGAATCATTGAGCAACCTGAAAATGACAGCGGCAGGGAAAACCTCCCTAGAAAGATTGTGCATTTTACATTTCTTTATCACAGAAGCAGAACACAAAAAAGAAAAAAAGCGATGCGGCGTATAAGGTAAATTTGTGCATAACCCTCGCGTCCTTGCCTTCTTTTCTTCTACATTTGAAGTGTTTGAAATCTGTTCACTGCTGCTTGTGTGCATCCTCCGTCGTGGAGTTTGAAAAACATGAATCACAATGCAGTTGGCTTCTCCAGGTGATGAGTTTGTAGTCTTGCTGCACAACGGCGGATGTTGATTCAGCGTCACATTAAAGAGCTCGGAGAGTTTCTCCTGTGTCTCTGCTTTCCCTAGACATTGTTGAACACTCTAATAAACTCTCTTCAAAACAGGCGACAGGCAGGGGAAGACAGAGGAGCGCTTTAAAGGCAGCCGCTGCTAATTAGCTGATAAACCTGACAGATAGCATTTAACAAGAAAATCTGGCAAACGCAACTCGAGGGAGGACGCGGGAGGAAAAGGTATGAAGCTCTGTCATGCTCGCTTTAAACACCTCGCAGCAGAAGTGAAAGAGAAAGCGTGTCATGTGCTTGTGCTCATCCACCTGCAGATCTGTGTCACAGCACTCCTTCATCATCAGGACATCCTCATCCTCGCCGATATGACAGCAGGGTTTCATCACTGGGGCTACTGGTTTCACTGGAGAGCTCAGAAAATCAAATGCTGATGCATGTCAAAATGCCAGTAAATCTTGAAATGTTGTAAGGATTTGCATGCTACGAAACTCTACAGAATTGTGCTGCCCACAAACAGCACTCATGTGAAAGCTCCATAGATTTATGATGATGTCTAGGCAAATGAACGGTTATTTGCATGTGGAAGGGGGGTGCGTAACAAAAGATTAGAAACCAGATCTCTGAAAGGCTTGATTCTGATTGATCCATTGCAGCATTGGAGAGTGAAACGATTCAGGGTGCTGAAGCACGGCCTGTCATTATTTATAGTGCTGGTGGAATCCAACAAATAAAACATTCCTAAATGTATAATCATGCACAGCTAGTTGGAATCACATTACAAAAACTGTAACAAGTTGGACAGGTTGTGACACGCCTTCATCCTCAATAACCACAAACACGGTGCAAGAAAATATGATCCATATTTAATATGGCTTCACTGGCAATGCAAATAAACACGGTTTGCGTCAGCCGCAGTGTGTTTTGTGCTGTGAATTGTTGTTTCCGGAGGCATGAAACACACAACTGAGACCAGCTCTTTACAGCATTTCTCTCAGCGCTGTTCTGTCTGCTGCCATTCATGTGTCTCCAGCATTTCAGCGTCATTTTAGGCTGCATGCTCAAATCGTTGTATTTTATTGTTAAATTAAAGAAGACTTTGCCAGTTTGGCTTTGCATGGTTTACAATTGTCAGTAATTTATCAGATGTCATCGAAACGTAATTAAAAGCATCAAAACTTGTCATTTTGCACCATCTCGCTGAAGCCCCGGGCTTCTGTTAAAACTACAGATCAATTTCTGCATTTTTGTACTCGCACACATTTTCATGAATACTTTTAAACCATGTTGGTTACGTGTTGGCTCACTTGAAGTCCAATGCTAAATCTGGGTCCTGCAGCAAAACTGGTTTTGACTTATTGCTTCATCTCAAACACACACGTTAATTAGTTAGCATCCTGCAGCAATTACCTTCAGTGAGTAATTACACAGAAAGGGTGGAGGGTGAAAAAAAAGACGACGAGAGAGAGATTCAGAGTGGGAAAATCAAGATGTAATGCTTTTCAAGGAATGTCTGCGTACGTTCACGTCTTACGGCTGGACACATGAGACAGGAGCGTCCCGTCTAGCTGAGGACTTTGGTGGAACAGGGACCAGACAGTACAGGTATATCTGTAAGATGTTTGTAAAAGATCTGCTGTGTGTTTTGAATACATTCTAAATCATAAACATCTTAGAGAAATCTAAAAAATGTGACCCTGGAGCTCAAACGCAGTCATAATTAGCGCAGGTATATTTGTAGCAATAACCAACAACACAAACTGTAAAAAAAAACACACACACAAAAAAAAAAAAAACAGTAACATTTATGGTAAAACTGGCAGCTGTGGTTGCTGGAATTCGTAAAAAGTATGGTAAGAACATTCTTTTCTGAATTATTCAAAATGTACAGTTAAATACTGTTATTTCATTAACTGATATAATGTTAATATACCGACCTATTAAAGCACTGAATCTGTTTAGTAGCTTTGAAATAGACTGATAGGCACCAAATGGAGGCGATGATGAGAAAGTCACGTGATGAATCAAAATGCATCACAAGCATCATGATGACACTCATTAAACTGAAATATGCAATAAACATTCATTTAACTACATTACATGTAACATCCAATGCTAATCAACATAACATGATAAGAAAGAACTAAGAAGAAACATAGTTATGACTTTAACAAAAGTTGAAATGCAATGCAGACAATTCTAGAAATGTCAGTTTACGTTTTTTGTTTTTTTTTCTGTAAATTTTACAGGAATTTACCATTAATAATTTAACAGGTTTTTACAGTAGAATTTTAGTTTTTTTTTTTAATGTTAAAATCACTGTTATTTTTTACAGTGCATGTTATGAGTCAAAATTGTCACCTTTAATGTTATGCCTAAAATCATTAGTATTTTAACAAAAGATCATGCTCCATAAAGATATTTTTATACTGCAAATATTGTTGAATCCTACCAATCCTCTCTTTTTTTTTTTTCTTAATGGCTCTTATTACTGGTTTTGTGTAATGACCACAAACTGATAGGAAACGCCCTACAGACGCACTGCAGATAAGCAAACGCTCCAGATGTGAATGCAGACGTCTCTGTGATGTACACGTGCTATCGGAGGGGATTCACAGTTCCCGCTTTCAAAGAACGGCAGGCTGCCTCCCCTTGTCGAAACCCGGTGTAAACTTCTGAGTAAGCAAACTCACAGAAAACTTCAAAGGGTCAAGGATCCTGCCGGGATTTGGCTGGCGAGATGCTACCGGATAGATCCTGCACTTCCAGTCGCATTAGTTCGGGGCTGCTATATTTGTCCGGGGGAAGCGCGGGCATCGGTGAACTCTCTGAGGGAGGGGATAGAGGGTTAATGCTGCCCTGATCCCCTAGGAGAGTATTGGCTTCCAAGGGAGCCACAAGCAGCCGGGCAGCAGCCGGGGGAGATCTAGAGCCTGAGCCCTGCACAACTTGAGAGAAACTAGCAGAGTAATTTGAGCTAATGACTTAGCAGCGAGCTCTGGCCTGACCCCGGGCTGGGCCGGAGCAGATGCTATCAGCTGAACACGGCCCTCTAAAACCTGAAAAAGCTGCCCACGTCTCGCTCTTTAGTCGACGAACTGCGAGTTAAGGCCAACTAGCCGATTAGCATTCCGGCCTGGGCCGCTAAACAGAATTTTAATTAGCTAGATGCCGGTGGAACTTCATTCAGCGGCCTCACCTGGCTAATGGCCGCTGTGGCTCTTTGGGGGATCAGCGTTGCCAACCTAGCCACTTTGTAGCTAGATTTAGTGACTTTTCAGATTTGATAGGTAGTGAAAACAGTTCCGTCTGCATGAAAATACAGTATGTGAGAGGCAAACAAATGCAAAAGGCAGTACAATACAATGGCGTCATGAATATGCTAATTGACGTCATCTAGCGACTTTTCAAGCTGGCTTTACTTTCCATTGGAAGAAGTTGGCAACACTATGGGGGATACTGTGTTTGTCTGTAGGCATGACTGAAACGTAATATGCAACGCGAAGACAGCCACAGATGGAAACAGAAACGCGGAGGGAACGTGTGTCTTATTTTAAACTTTAGCCCGAGTCGCTAATGGGCACGCGATGTTTACCTCGTTTCGTGAGCGCGGGCTCATTAGCGCGGCCATCTTTCTTGAATTGTATCCCTGCATTAACAGAGATAACCGTGCGACGCGGGAGATCAGATGAGATCACATCAGATCACGGGATCGGTAAATAGGATACCTGTGTGAGGAACAAACAGCGATTGTGTCCAAGGCCAAGCTGAGACACACACTCTGCAAAACAATAAAACGCATTACATCATTTTATGCATTTATTTTGCGTATGTCTAAAAACGCAAAATATCCTAAATAATAAAATAGTACGAATATACATTCAAAATGAAGCTTTTTATTAATGTTGCATTCGAATACATCTAGCAGTGACTGATTCTGTATTTGCTTTCATTTCTGGGTGCTATCTTTCAGTGCTTGCAATCATTTCAGATTTTATATATAATTAGTTGGGCGTGCCAGAGTCGATATTTAATGATATTTAGTTACCTCTCGTATTAGTGCAAACAGTGACATATTAAAGAATAGCATTCTCTCGACCTGCTCTCATCTGCAGCGTTATCAGAACCATCCACACCCTTATTAAACTCTCCACCAATATTTGTCTTTCTTCACTCGTTGCTTTCTTTGTCATTTTGCCACTATTTATGTTAAATGAGTCCTCGTTGATCATTCACGAAAATGCTTCTCTACAGAGTAACACATAAGACATATCCACCCAGGGAAGAAGAAGAAAAAACTGAAATACTTTCCAAAAGCGCGTTTTATTTATTCAGCTGACAAATGAACAAAACCATAAACTTGTGCCTATACGTGTTGACATGTTAACAACTAAAAACAAAATGCTGAGATTAAAATTTCACACAGTAAACAGTAGTAACCAGAACGACTTCCCTGAAACAGAAATCCTCTGGCTGTAGATGAGATGTACTGTCTTTGTCAGGAGCGGCTCTAATGCGCTCATTTAGGGTCGGTGTGGACAAACTCTCTCTCGTGCCTTGATCACTCTAACGGGAGGACATCTTCTGTGACACCTTTATGGAAGAACCGACCCAGGACTCGCTTTAGGGCCTCGGAGACTTTGATGTATCTTATTAAACCCACATGTACTCGATTTGTTAATACTTTTCCTCTCCTTTCCTGACCTGGAATGTTATTTACGGCCTGACTCTAATGGTAGATTAAAGTTGTAAAGATAAACGGTGCAGAATAGAGGGAGGCCATTAGAAGCTGCTCTCAGAGAGTGTGTTAATGCGCTTGCCCTCTCCATTTGGATTCACTGAACTATGCGGGATCAGCATATGCGTTGCAGA
This sequence comes from Enteromius afrohamiltoni, assembly GCA_034779775.1. Lineage (NCBI taxonomy): Eukaryota > Metazoa > Chordata > Actinopteri > Cypriniformes > Cyprinidae > Enteromius > Enteromius afrohamiltoni. Next base: position 701,139 of record JAUYWG010000051.1, read on the forward strand.
AAAACGCTTAGACCGTTTTCAGAAAGCAACTATCAAACATCTTTTCGTTTTGCTTCATCTCGCTTGTTATTAACAAATCCTATTAACCGCGTTAAAAGACCGATGCAATCTTCGTTTTATTTTATTTTATTTATTTTTTTATTATAAATAACAAACGCTACTCGTAAACGGCTTGAACGGACGAGCAATTTCTAAAGCTGAGCACCGTGCCGAGGTTGTCAAATAATGCGTTTAAAATTTAAAGCAGTAGCTGAGATATTGGCTCAAATTTGCTTAATGGATAAATAAACGTGCTTATCCTCAGCGCCGCAAATAACAGACTCGTCGCGCTCCTTCGCTTCACCTTCACCTGATCCCAATCAAACAGAGGTGACTGCACTCCTTTGATGTTTTCAAAGGCTGTTTTACAGAAACAATAACTCTTTTTATTGAGAACAAATGTTGACATTTGAAGGGAGTATGAATGGAAACCGCCTGTGGTGCCATTTTGACAACACTGCTCGATCCCCCCGGGAGCCCACCTGAGATTAAAGGCTGAATTTCAATAATTCACCTCTAATAATGAAGAAGCCTTTTCGTGCAGGCCGATATATGACAACATCAGCCTGTTTATTATCGAGAAAAGCGACGGAATCCATCGCAGAACTTCGGAATTAAACGCAGGCAAACATGTACAATGTTTATTTAATCATTAGTCTCTAGGAATCTTATATTTACAATTATATGTCTGGCTAAAATAATAATGATTATATTTTATATCGCGTTATCATCATCATCATCATCATCATCATTATTATTATTATTATTATGAGCTGATGTCTTTCTTTATGCGGCCTTTATATTAAAGAATACAGCGCATCGTTTAATAGCCGTATCGAAAGGGCGGTGGGGTTAACGGTGATCTGTTTAACTGACGCCTTTAAAATGTTACCGGGGTGGCCCGTATATAGCTAAGAGAGACGTCACCGCAGGAGCGCGCAGGGCCCCATCGGAGCTGGCAGATGTTTAGACACGATTTTATGGATCGTTCAGTATCGGTCTATAATGAAGCCCGACTGACCATCTTAAAACCCCGCCGGGAGCTCATAACGCTTCCTTTCCAGCCCTGTATTCATCACGCTGAAAAATAGATGAAGGCCTGGATTATAAGCAGCCTCTATTATTCACTGCCATCAAGATCGCATTCAACATCCACGCTTCACATGCACGCGCGCTGGAGATTTTAAACGCACTGCTGTAGAGATAAAAACAGAGTTTGAAACGTGTCATTTGTAAATGGCGCCATATAATCTGACGCATTTTGTGTGATCTGAGTAGTATAAATCAAGATAGCGTGTGAAAGAATGAGAATATCATTAGGTTTTGAAAAACAGGGCAGTCCAAATGGTGCCAGTGCAGACTAGCGCGTTTTATTTACAATCAGAGATATAAATTAGTAAAAGTCTCCTTGTTAACAACATTGTGTAGCTTCGGCTTTTTAAATAAAAACCAATCATAATTTATTTACAAAACAATGTTCAGTTACCATTGCAATACAACTTGCATAAATTATAGGCATTACAAAAATAAATATCAAATGTATTCCACTCTTAGTCAAGTTTATACCAGTCCCGAGTTCTCGTTTACACTTCACACCTCTAGCACATCAAGCCTGACAGAAGGTCGAGAATGTCCACGCGCGCGTGTGTACAACTGGTGGCAATGAAGCTACTATAGGGATCCTGAGAAATAAGTCTCCTCGTCGAAAAGTCACATATGTTGGGATAAAGTACTTCAATCAATCGATCAGTGATCAACAGTTCATCCAAACCAGACTGGCTACTGTGCCTTACACTTTTTTTTCTTTTCTTCCCCGTAATCGCACGTGTTATTGTTCTATAGGCAGGTGCTCTGTAGTCCGTGGGTGTACGGTGGCACACAAAAGGATCCGCGTAAGAGCAAATGTTAGTTTAAAACAGCTTGGAGAGAGAGAGAGAGAGAGAGAGAGAGAGGGGTGATGGCTTGTTCGCTTTGTTCAAAGCAATTGTGACACCTACCTGTGAACCAAGGAAACAAAACCTACATCAGTCGAGTTTCCAAAAGAGAAATAATACACACACAGCTACTGCATATACTCTAAAATCCACACTTAATCTACACGACCATAAATCAGACCTCATGCAGTCATGCTCAACAGCAGATATTAGTTGACAAAAACAATAGGACTAATCAAATATGTGGAGGTGGCCTCTGGAAAAACATCCAGTGCTGTCACAAACCTGCACTTCAACGCTTATATTAGCGACTTACTTGAAAGATCTTCCTCGTCTTTAACTCGACAGGTATGACTGGGATCTTACTGTGAACACCTCGGTGGGGTCTGCAGAAAATACACACCCGCTTTAGTAAAGGGCAACGACTACAGCGTCATGACAGCTCAGAGATTTAGTGTAATGTAGACTGAACGCCAGCGTCCGATGATGAGAAATAACAATAATAAATGTCACGCTCAAATAATGGAATAACTTAGAACATGCGATGATTCGAAAACAACAACATGTGCTTATTTTTAAAATGCCTCACCTAATTGATTTAATATATTTACTGTATCCATAACGCGCTGCCTGAGATATATACGCACCCTTTACGCACCTTTTTTGGATTCTGCGTTGGAGGCCCTGAAATGCTGTTCAGTCTGGTTTGGATTGGTCTTTAGTAGAGCCTCGCCGCTCTGTTTGTGCAGGAGTCCCTCTCCAGCTGAATTGTAGCGCAGTATCCCTTGGCTCTGCAGAGGGCTGAAGTTGCCATAGTTTGTGTAATTACTGTAAAACGGCGAGGTGTAATAAAGCGGCCTTCCTAATATGGAGCTGGCTGGGTACACTGCGCCCGCCGGAGACGCGCTGGACGCCGTGGAGGTCAAAAGGCCAACCCCTGGGGGACAGTTCTGCTGCTGCTTTGGGTCCGAAGTGGCGATCTCGGCTAATGACCAGAGCTTTGGCTTGACGCTTTGGTTTTGACCGTCCAGGCATGTTTTATTGGTGCCGTTCCGGGTGTCCTCTCGGTGGTGATGGGTCAAGAGAGGGGCCTCCACCGCGGTCAGGGGAGAGGAGGTCAGCGGCTTGGGTGACTGGCCTCTCTGCCTGTCCTCGCGGACCGTGTCCAGATCACTCGCGTCGCATTTGTCCTTGCTATCGGCTCCAGAATCACAAACCCGGTCGTCGGTTCTGCACGTGACCTTCTCGCCGTCAGATTCCACCGAGCACGAGTGGTCTGTCAGGGCATCGACTTGCAAACTGATGCCTGCGGACACAAACCACACTGCTGAGTTACTGCTGTCAAAACTCGGCGAAAACTCTGCTTAACTTCCCTTGACACTGCATTACGACGCGGATGTTTTAAATGTACCTATTATATGTGAGCCTGGACCATGAAAACATTCATGACTGACGAAATCTGAAAGCTAAATAAATAAGCTTTCCATTGTTGCATGGCTTGCTGATATAGCACAATATTTAGATGAAATGCAACTAACTGAAAATCTGGAATCTGAGGGTGCAAAAAAAAAAAAAGGAAATAAATCAATATACTGAGAAAATCCTAAATTGTCCAAATGAAGCTAATATGAAAATGAATATCCTCATGGAACATTTTTATTTAAAATGCTGTAGATCTCTCTTTCGTTCTTTCTTTTCTTTTCTTTCTTTTTTTTTTTTTTTTTTTGCCATTAAAGAACGATCGATCATTTTTACCCACACAATGCTATGAATATCGCTCCAAATACACCGGTGCTACTTGTGACTGGTTTTGTGGTTCATGGTCACATCTAATGAATAGAACTACATTATTCAAACGTTAGATATTTTACAATGCATTGCAGTGCATTGTACTTTTTACCTTTTTCTCGAGCGTAAATAATTTCAATTAAATGAACACATACTAATCATGATAGTAATAATAATAATAATAAAAGTGCACCTTCGTCCTCAGCAGACGCTTCACTGTTGTCCATGTTTTTATCCGTGCGCTCGTCTTTTCTCTCGCCATCGCCGTCGTCCTCGTCCTCGTCCTCGCTTTTATTCCGTGGTGCCCATGTCATCTTGTTCTCCTTCTTGAGTCTTCTCCTGGCGTTGGCGAACCAGGTGGACACTTGAGTGAGGGTCATCTTCGTGATGATGGCCAGCATGATCTTTTCTCCTTTCGTGGGATAAGGGTTTTTCCTGTGCTCCTGGAGCCACGCTTTGAGCGTCGCCGTCGCGTCCCGCGTGGCGTTTTTCCGGTAAGCGGGGTCGTTGAGCTGGTACGGGTAACCGGGGCTCCCGTACGGGTGATAACTGATGGCTCCTGCCATTCCCGTGGTGTGCGCGTCATACGGAGAGCCCTTCAGAAACAACAGTTTTTGTCAGTCATCTGTCTTATTGTTTCTTTTTGGTGCACCTATTTTTTCTTTTATTTTTATTTGTATTTTGTTTCTACGGCATAGAATAAATAAAGCGCAAATTAAACACAACAAATCAACGCTTTATGAACGCACACGAACTAATAATCTATTCCGCATTATGCAACGTTAATGTTATTAATGCATGCTATTATAAAGTGTAACCAAAAATATAATACTAATAATAATTAAGCCAATAAACAGTGATTAATCCTTCATGCAATTATCAGAATGCACAATTACATGGGACTGGGGTGGATAACAGATAATGGGTAATTGCAGCCATTTTGCATAATCACCAGGCTGACTTTCCCAGTGCTCTTTCAGTGTCAGAAGCATATCAGTGAAGCGCAGCATTACAAATCCTATTAGAAAACCACTGGATATGGACCGTTTTTACCCGCTTTCATGTGCCATGTCATTAGCATTGCAATTCATCAATTGCCGATTAAATAACGCCTATTTAACCGCACATCCTTCCCAATCTCATTTCAAAAATAAACTGTGCAATTGCACACATTTATTATCATTATTAAAATAATTGTAAAATATCACCACCACTAATTTGAGCTATTGATTAAATACAAGGCCGTGCAAAATTAAATTGTAAAAGTGGGCCTGAAGCAATTCCGAGGCGCATTTAGACGCGCGCTGTTACTGTTTCAAATAAATAAGCGCGCGTTTAAGGCTGTCGATTTTATGCGCGACTTTATCGCCGAACTAAATAACTTTTAGCTCACAACCAGCTGCATTTTGCACCCGGGCTGCATTTGTATTCATGAACCTCTCGAGCTTCCCTTTGAAACACACACACACACACACACACACGCAGACGCGCGCGCACGCAACTCCCGAACCCGCAACCAAAACTATAACCATCCTATCATGCAATATTCATGCATTCCTATCAAGAACGTGAACGGCGACGGCTTCAGCGCTGTTTACCATGTAGGACGGGAATCCCGTGGCTGGATCTGTGGAGTAGGGCAGAGGGCTTGAGAATCCGCTGGCCGAGGCGGTGAACGCCGCAGACCCGGGGTACGGGCTGAACGCTGAACCGGACGAGGACCGGGCCAGCTCCTCGCTCCTCGGGGCGGCCAGCGGACAGGAGTAGAGCGCCAGAGAGCCAGGGGGCTGGTAGAGGTAACCCTGAGGATAGGACATTATTACAGCTTCTCCAGAACAGGAACGCGGCAGGGCAGAGAACGGGATGATCGATGCAATCAGCGCATTTAACCCGCGCGCGCAGGGATAAACTAATAAAAGAAAATAAATAAATGTGCAAAAGAGAAAGAGCGATCAGCGGAGTGCCGTCATGAAGATCCCCTAGCGTCCGTTTGTTTGTAGTGCTCCGGAGTGGAGAGTGAAGAGTTGCTGGAAGGAGCAGGCGAGTTTCTGAGAGCATTGGAGAAACAGGAGCTGTCAATCACGGCTCATCTAAATATTCCGTCTCCGCCCCTCGCTCGCGATTCCGGAACAAAACCCGCACAGAAAGCCGCCCGTGCGTCCTCCTCTCCGTGGCGTTTCCGTCGTTTATCTGCCGCATTTTTCTTTCTTTTTGATTTATTTCGGCGGCGGACGGATGACATGATGCCATTCTCCCATTTGTCATCTCTCTCTCTCTCTCCATGTGTATAAAAAGAATAGAAAAGGAAAAACATCACGCTGTGGCTGTAAAGCGTTTGCTCGTGCATAACAGTGCATTTACATTTGCTGTTCATTTGCTGTTGCATGAACTAGACTTACTAAATGCAATTGCCTTACTACATTTGTAATTAGATGTCCTTAAGAAAGTGGTTTTTTTTTCTTCTTCTTCTTCTTTTTTTTTTCTTCTTAAAGCTACTGCGCAGAAAATTGAAATGAAATGCATGCAATATGCACATTTATTTCCCCCCAAAATAAAGCAAGCTGCATTGTTTTTATTTAGTTTAAAAAGTTATTATTATTATTAGTATTACTATTAGCACACACGATCAGTACCGCACGAACGTGCAGTCACGAGTAGTATATACAGTCGCTTCTCTCCTGAGCGGGTTTTAGCGTCAGAAGTCAGTAGTAGAGTAAGGAAGTGTGTGGTAATGTGAAGTGTTTCTGCTCAGAGTCGAAGGCTAATTGCTGGCTGCTCGGAGCAGCAGTGCGCGCTCAGGCCGGTGGGAGGTGTGAGTCCTCTTTATATTTCTGCTCTCTGATCGCAGGAGGTCTTCCGTCCTGACAGCACGAGTTTGTCCTCCACATACCTGGAACATATATTTAGAACTAATACAGCAGGAATCATTTTCCTCAGCACATCACCGTTCGTGACGCCAAAACACAAAAACTCTCACCGCAAATTATGCCTGAAAGATATAAAGGCTGTGACAACGACTGCATGCGAAGAGAGATGTGCAAAATATCATTGTTTGACTTTGAACATTTTTTTAAATTATTGCTATAATTTCAAATTAATAGGCTATCAGATGTAAAACGGATGAGGAGGAAAGTGCATTCGCAAAACGCTAATAATTGTCGGCTGCATTATGGTAATTATAATTATCATTATTATTATTTTAGGAATGTACCGTTGCTTAAATTGAAACGACTGGAATTAAATTTTCTGTAATAAATAAAAAACGCAAATACAGTCCTTAGAGCCCTTTAGCTTTGCGCTCAAATACAACAAAGAAAAAAACGCATATCAGCAATGATATTTCTAAGATTATCCAAGGATTTGTGGAAATTAATAGAAATACCAATAAATCTGAAATTCAAGAACAAATAAATTATTGTCGTGTTGTATTTAACTATGGCGGTAGTACTGAGAAAAAAAACAGAATTAAGACAAAACAGTATTTTCATTTGTTGCACAGGCGATTCCATATTTAAACTTCTCCATATTTTCAACCCTCATTCATTTCTCATTCAGGAAAGAATAACAGGTCTAATTTTATTCTAACATCCCGTCCTGTTTCTAGCCTCTTTCTTATTTTTGTGCTAAAGTAATTTGTAAAGACTGGAAACAGATTAATTTGGCGCCGCTGCTCACAGAGGACTCAAGAGCGCGCGCCGCACAGCAGGGGGCAGTAGGTTAACTAGGTTAACTTCCAGACCGAGAAACCCTCCTGATATTTTAGTCCCAGCAAACATGATGGAATTATAAGAGATTCAGCCCAAGACTGCAGCTAAGTATCAGTGAAGTGCACTTATGCAATTCACCAGCAGAAGCCTTTAAACATGAACTTATGGAATTAACTGACAATAGGTTTGCATGGAATTACTGACTCGCGACCATAATAAATAAACAGGCTATGCATGCAAATGTACACACATCAGTGAACAGAATATGTATGTATATATATATATATATATATATATATATATATATATATGCTATGTCATGGTTAATTAATTTGAAAATGAAATAGTAATTATATTACTATTTATTTTATAATATGCAGAATTAAAATATACCCATTTCCCATATTTATTTTAATATCACATATGACACTTTCCATAATATGACAAATAGTTTTGTTAAATAGTTAAGAAACGAAAGTGAGTAGTCTCATAATTTGACATGCATCTTAATGCTAAAATAATACATGCTCAAATAAATAATTATGACTATTTTGCATATTGTACTATATACATGATGCATAATTAATGTCTTTAATTAAAAAGAGATGATTATGATTATTATTCGTCCTGTGCAGGAGCAGCACTGTATGCAGTGAGTGAGTTTTGTGCTCCTGAGCAGTAAACACAATCAGCTGGATTTCCCAACAGAACATTCACTCACTGGCCTTTTAGACCACTGATCAAGTTTTACTGACAAAATCTGTAATTATACGGGCCCTTATGCTCAATAAAGCTGATTACACAAAGAGTAAACACACACACACACACAGCTCCTTACAGAGTCAGATTTATGATGCATGCCATCGATTTGGATAGAAGGAAACAAGTATTGATTTTTCATATTTTCTGGAGCTGTGTTTACTCCAGGATAATGCAGTGAGCGGCGCAGGGATTAGCAGCACTGCCTTCTGATGAGATAAATTACTCAGAGCAACTTCAATGGCCAAAGGGTACACTTTGATCTTATTTTACTTTATTTACCCTTATGACTAAATGATTATTGATTTTATATTCGTAACTCTGAAATGTGAATGCCAGGCAGCTGACAGGGTTTCGAGTGCTGTTTCTGTGAAGCACAATTCTCTTCGGCAGTGTGTTTGTGTGTGCATACATCTTGGAGAGTGTGTGTGTGTTTATCTTCCCTGTGCATGTGTGTCTGTTGGTGATGCAAGAAACACAGTCCTTAAACAGTATTATTATATAGGCTATTTGAGAAATATGAAGGTAAAAAGATCTTGTTTGCTTGTGTTCCCATCAGTCTGAGCTCTGTAACGGAACACTGAGGAGATCCAGGCCCCTGCGATGCTCCGTCACAGATATACTGCAGAGTACAGGCCTAAACCACAGACTCACAGTCTCCTCAGCTCTTAGAAATAGACAAAACATTTGATATTCTCAATTTCGCAATATTTTTTTAAAAAGACACGTAACAGTGAAATAGTGTGATGCGCGTATGGCCAAACATTTAATTGAATTATTCTGTTTCATTTTATTTTTGATTTAATATTACATTTTCTAATTTCATTTAATTAAATAAAATTTTGACCTAATATTTTATTTTATTTTATTTGACAACTTTAAATGTCGCTAAAAGTGATCCAGCGATGGAAACAATTTTTTTTTCTCCGTTTTGAATTGAAAATTCTGATAAGCTGATTTATGCTATAGCTATTGGAACGGAATGAGACAATAAACATTTAGCTGTTTTGTTCTTCTTATATATTACAAGAATGGGAACTAACTTAATTAACTATGGTGCACATGTTGATTACAAAACTGTTAATGATTGGGATCCAGTTAAGGACAGGGTTAGTGGTCTAGTTTCATTTAGGTTAGTGTGGGTTATAATTCATTACAAATATAATTACAGAATGACATTTATAAATATAAGCACAGTGCAATACATGTATGCATTTCATTATTGAATTCAGTGATGTCATGGTCCAGCTCAATTCAGTTCAAATGTGCATTACATTAAAGTATTAGTTTAAATGTAACTACATACAGCAGTAAACTTAAAAAAAAGAATGAACTAAAAAAATAAATAATAAGATAAGCTGTTGCAATCAATTTATTTTAGCTACATTTAAATACCTACATTTTACTTTAATTGTAACTACTCGAAAAAAATGGACTCTTTGAATTTCCAAAAAAAAAAGATATATACATATATAATAAAATGTTGTATACTTAAAATAAATGAATTGCAGCTACTTAAAAAATTGCATTTCTATTTTCCAGTGTAGTTATATATAATGTTGAGATGGAAGAAGGTGCAAGGCAGAGTTCTTGAAGTGAAGTGGGGAATCTGTATGTTTGTGGTTATCAGAGAGCCTCTGTGTGGTCTTGAACTCTTTAAACAGCTGAATAAAGAAAAGACAAGTGTTTGTGTGTCCGGAGCTAGCCTGGCTGTTATTTCACCACGTCTCCGCAGCGAGTCAGATCTTCACCAGAGACACGCAGAAAGCCAGAGCAAACCTGAGCGTGGATGAGCACGACACAGAAAGCAGTTTGTGTGTGTGATAATTGTGGGTGTGTAGATACAGCGCTCTCTCGATGCTCTTCTCCATGGGCCCCGCGGGAGCGAGGAAGGCCTCTAATCAGCAGCTCTCCATGCGCTTGGCAGCGAGGGGCTTCCAGCCTCTGATGAAGAGCAGCGCTCCGGCTCCAGGAACACTGCACACAGCCTCGATTTGTTTAACATGATGTAAAAGAGCAAAAGAGTGCTTTAGTTTCTTAACGCAGGAGGAACAAATCAGCAGGATATGGTGCATCGAGCAGTGTCTGTGTGTGCTGGAACTGAGCAGCATCTTCTCCATCACTTCTGTCCACACAGTGACACGTGGCCATGTCCATGAAAGGGACAAATCTGTTCCGTCACTTCTTTTATTTATTTCTTTTTTGGGGGGTTTCACACATACTTGATTAATGTTTCAAAATAAAGGTCCTTTGTTATGCAAGTTCCGTCGTCTTAATGTTTTGTTTGTCACATGACAATAAAATGGTGTTTTTATATATATATATACAGATATAAAGATATAAACAAATAAACGAGCATTTGCTTGGAAAAACATACATGAGATTTAAACAACAACAAAACTACCGCTAAATAATAAAACAAACATAAAATAAATTAATTTAGACAACAGAATATCTTCCAGAAGGGTCGGAAAAAAGTTAATTAGACTATCTCTCTCCCTTGAAAAGTAATTCTGCTTCTGAAATAAACTTGTCTTGATTTATTAATACACATGCTTTCATAACTGAGTAGATCCATCCTCAAAATAAATAAAAAAACAACGTGCTCATTATAAATGTGTGTTTTCTTTAGATAATGTCCTCCTGAATTCTGCATCTGAGTGACTGCAATGACCGGACGGCTGATCGTTACTGTCCCCTCTGGGATTTATACGAGAGAGGAGACTGTGAATGATCATTTTCAAATATTTGCAGGGCCAGAGAGAGCACACCGTTGACTTCATGATCTACAGTGGTGAAGTTGTTTAAAACAAGCTGAGCTGAGTTTAATCAATTAAAATGACAGTTTGTCGAGAGGTTAAAGCTGAGCTCCAGAGATCTGAAAGATACTCTTGCTCTGCATAGCAAAGGTTTCAGAGTTTGAGACCAGCGACTAAATCACAGCTCAGGCGTATTATATATAAAGTGAAAGATCATCTCCAACTGTATGAATTCTTACACGAGGTAATGCGGATCTGTCAGGGGTCTACCTATCAACTAGCTATTCCTTAGTCTTTTATCCTACTGCATCACATTTCTAAGGCCTCCATATCATCAACATGGTCAAAACGTGTCTTGGTTGGCTGAAAACCATATCTTCTGTTGTCTGATTGATAGTTTAGAGATTGTTTAGTGTATTCATACAGGCGTCCAGCTTCAGCTGCTGCTTCTCGTGTGTTTTTCTGTCAGATCTGGACTGATTTTAATCAAGTAAGTATCAGAATAACTTTTTTCACATCTCCAGTATAACTCTTACTGGACTGCAGCATCAGCTTTACTTGATTCTCCATCAGTCATTTTCTAGAAGAATCTGATCATCAGGATCTTTTGAGGAGCTTCACTTTCACTGTTCCTCAGCGGAGCAGTGATCTTCACAAGCCTCCAGAACATCTCACATCTTCTGAGGAGCCTTTATGTCTTCATCTCTCAGTCAGCCTTGCATTACATGTTTGATCATATACATCTCACCTATTATACAGTGTCATTTTATCTCCTTCATTTGCATTAAAAGCATTAGAATGATCTCTTTTGATCATATAAATATCAGCAAATTGCATATTTTTGCTCAGTTTGATTCTCTTGATTCATAAAAGCCTGCTTTAGCCAACTAAAAATAAAAAAAATTGGGTTAAAATAAAAAAAAGAAAAGTTTCTTTTATGCCAAAAATCATTAGGATAATAAGATTGTGTTCCATGAAGATATTTAGTAAATTTCCTACGATAAATATATCAAAACTTCCTGTTTGATTATTAATATGTATTGCTAAGAACGTAATTTGGGCAACTTTCTTAATACTTTTGCACCTTCAGATTCCAGAAATGTTCACATATTTTAGATGACGTATACATCTCAATTTCACAAAACGGACCCTTATGACTGGTTTTGTGCTCCAGGGTCACACATGCGTGATGTGTAATGGTCAAGCTGATAGTGCTTTGATGTTCTGGTCTCCATAAACACATGCACGCCGGTCGCTGACAGATTCCCTCTCAAGCCCAAACACCAGCACCTCTTAAAACAAAACACAGGAGCAAGTGGAAACGCGACTTTCCTTCGCTCGGCCGTGTTTGCTCTCACCGCTGATCCTATGGGAACACACCTAATCCATGTCATGTAGAATTAAGCTTCTGTCTCATTCATCTGGGAGCACAAAGAGAGCTATGTGAGCGGAGAACGGCCACAAACGACAGGAATTATGCACCGGACGAGTCTCCACCAGACGGCCCGATTGATGAGCCCAATGAATCACCTTAAATCAGAGCCAAATAAAAGGAGGCACGATTGGAAAAGGCTACCCGAGCCGCCCTCATCCAGGTAGTGCAATAACGGCGGGCCGAGCAGATAGAGTTCCCTCCAAAGAGTCTGTTGACAGCTGGTGTCAGTGGTCTTTGTGAGCATTGTGCAGGGACTGATAGGGTTACCTGTGGCTAATCCACGCTGACCTTGCCCGAGTTTCTGAGCGAGGACGCTTTTGTACAGTTCGGGCGGCTGAAAAGCTATGAGGATCCTGACATATAACCGTCGGCGCAGGTCTCGCACCCACTCTTTTGTGGCGTTATCGGGTTGCATGTCTGGGACTGCAAATAAACAATGTTTGAGCACAAGTAAGGTGACATTTAAAGTGGCTCGGGAACGGCGCGTTTGGAGCGGCGGGTTCAAAAGGTCAGCCAGAGAGTGGGAGCGTTTCGATGACTTCAAAGAAAGCCTATCGCGATGAAATGTTAGGGTGGCAGACGCAAACACCGTACAAAATGCCACAACAGAGAGGCAAGCGTTGGCACGCAATGCATCGCAGCGGACAGACCGAACTTTGAAGCCGAGAATACCATGTAAACACAAACCATCCCGAGCCAATCAATCAAAGCCTCGGCTTTCACAAAGTGCATCGGAATGAAGTCAAATATCGCCTTCACTTCTGAAAAAAAAAAAAACCCTGATGAAAGCACGTTAAACTTTAGGTGCGCAGACTTTAGCTTTATTAGGCAGGTCGCAAGATATTGTGTGTTCGTCAAATGTAAACGAGTCCTGAAGTATCTGACAGGTTCACTGAAGAGCGTTGGAAACGTGAATGAGCTGGAGGGCCTCAGCTGGTCATCAGAACACAGCAAACACTTCCAGCTCTAGTGCAGCCACCTGCCTTTCAGTTTAACCAGGTGCTGCTGCATTCAGATATTCAAGCAAGACCATTATTTTCCGTCCAAATGCTTCATTTAGAAATCCAGGGGTCAGACATGACTCTTAACTGCATTAAGACATATTAAATAAACTTTTTTGTATTTACTGCTGTTTACTGTTTTTACTGCTAATGTTGTGTGATTATTGCATGATTACTTTAACTTTTTTCTTTTAATATGAATAACGTTGAATTACCATTGTGTATAAAATATGAGAGATAAATGAAGTTTAATTGCCAACTTGTTTAATAGATTGCAATTAATGCAAAATAACTTTGTTGAAAAAAGAGATGATTGCACACAATTTCTTTGATCAACACAACATGTATACCCAGATGCATGGTGCAGAATAAGAACAGCTTGCCTTAATTCACTGTGCGAAAATCAAGGGGTTTTCTGGGTGCCACTTTTATTTTGTTGTGTCACTGTACAGAGCTCAATGATAATAACAACAATAACATGTAGGTTTAAGTTAGGGTTCGCTTATGCTTGGTAAATCAGGCATTATGTACTGTACTCTAATTACTACAATAAGTACATGTCATGCACAAATAAAAAATAAAGCGTAACCATTTTCCACACTTCACCAGTTCTATATTTTGAATTAAAAACGCACTTTATTTTGTTTTAGGTTTGAACTGAACTCAAAATCGCTCAAACTGAACCTGTGCTCATCTGACTTGAGCTAAAATCTCATTATAATGCATTTATTAAGCACTTATCCTCTGGAATCCTCTGAAATGTTAGCAGCTAGCGAATAACCTTTGGGCAGATATGAGCAATATCACACCAGTAGATGTGATATATGGCTGTATATCAGCATAGCTGTGCTTCTGCCATAGATTATCATCTATCATAGAGTGCCAGTATACAGCCATATCGTATGTGATGTTGCAATTATACAACAGCTGCTGATGCCCTGGAGCTCATGTTTCTAAAAAACACTGATGCACAATTACATGGATGTTATCTTTATTATATGTTATGTGAACAGAAACTTTCATTTTCAATTTATTGCAATAAGATGTTTAACAACAATATATGTATATATTATACACATGGGTCCATAATCTGACAGCCCCCAGTATGTTTTGTTTCCCAGTTTACACTGAGAAAGGGTAAATGTGGTTGTGGTTCTGCTGGAAGTAGATGTGTTATCCTGGAGGCCCGTGAACCTGATCAACACTTCATCCTCCTCAATCTGAGTGTTTCACGACGCCTTCTGCTGCTCAGAAGCTCAATATGAAGCTATTTACTTTGCATCCTGCTTTAGTCTTCCAGCGCAGTGCTAAATGATCATTGATCTGTGATCAGAGTTTGGATGTGGGCCATTCGCACATCCCGAGTCTGAGCAAGAACAACAATAAACCGGTTCAGCAGCAAATACACACGGCACTATTGATGAGTTTAGATTTAGACTACAGTACCAGAGACTTCAGCTAATTAAAAATGAATGTGCATGTGCGTTGCATACAATTTAATCCCATCAAATATCAGGGGAGAAATAAAGGTTTAGTGCAGCCACAGCTCAACACAAGCCTGAGAAAATCAAATAAACGGGAGAAGAGTCTGGAAGGAAGCCTCCGTCGACAGATTGGCCGCTGGTCAAGTATGAACGGTCCGGCGGGACCGAATGTGTTGCAGCTTCTGTTTGAATGCAATGATTAAATGAGCAAATACTTCCCAGATTTGTTGCGAGAGGAGCTGTCGGTTTATTTATTCATAACGTGGCCATGAATAATTTACTGGTCAGCAGTTTTTATCTGGAGGGATCATTATTGAGAGTTGAGGTGAAAGCTGTTGATTGGGCTTTTGGCAGCCGTCCACGGCCCCTGACGACGACACATGTCACGCAGATATAAAGAGAACAGCGTCCACAGGAGAGCCGCGCTCATTTAGAAAATGAGTAGAGAACCTTAGAAGAGTCCAAAAAGTGCATTACTTTTACGATTCACAAAGCTCTTTCTCGGTAATCATGTGTAATGTCTTTCCTCAGCATCTCTACTCCAGTCTTCAGTGGAGCAGAAATCATTCTGATATACTGATTTACTGCTCAACAAACACTTCGGATTGTTAGCAGTGCTGAACACAGTCGTGCTGCTCAATATGTGTCAGATGAATGGAAAGTTCAAAAGAACAGTGTTTACTTGAAAAGAAAGGATATTTTGCAGCCTGTACGCAAAAAACACATTTTAATAACAGAAATGTTGAGCAGTAAATCAGTGTGTCGATCAGTGTATACGGTTTCTGAAGATCATGTGACACTGAAGACTGGAGAAATGATGCTGAAAATACAAATTAAATACACTATAACATATATTCACACAGGAAATAGCCTTTTTAAAAACGTAATACTATTTCATATTTTTACTGGTTTTTGATCAAATAAATGCAGCCTTGCTGATACTTTAAAGAATAATTGTCCCGGTGGTGTATTTGATGCTGAGATGCTTGTTTTCAAACAGGTTTCCCGCACACGCGCGCGCTACAGCTCTGTCTGACAGTGGTGCTGGAGGTTTTCTCTGCGGGTGGATTGAGTTTTCAGGTGTGTTATCTGCGTGGCTCGTGATGGGCTGGTCCAGATAACTCCAGACCGAGCTCAGATGGGAAGAAAATGAGGATCAGGAGTGGCTGATCTTTTTATCAGCTGACCCCGTCTGTTGCCATGGTAGCACGTTTTAACCCCTCGGATGGATGAGATGATCAAGAGATGATAAAAACCCGTCGTGCCAGAACATTAAGACACATTCCCTCAGTGTCTCAGCCAGATATCACACGTACTTCACTCCAGCGCCAGAACAACATCTTCACTGAGAAATTAGTCTGAGATTATATTATATATTAGCACTGTGACATTATTGTAGTAATAATAATAGTCATAATAATTAGTATCATCTGTATTATTAGCTTATTTATTTATTTATTTATTTACAGACATGCATTTTAAGAGAAATCTAAGAGTATGTAATATTTTAGTGCCCCAAGAAGGCCTAACATTCACATATATATGCTTTAAATAAACACTACTATATCTCCTAGCAAGGGCTATTTTTCTATGCATTTACTTTGATCGATTTAATAAATGAATAAATAAATACCATTGATTTATAAATTATTTGATTGATAGATTTATTGATTAAGTTATGCAATACTGACCTATGTACTTAACTGCTGATGAACTAATGAATTGATCAGTAAATGTAATAAATATTTACAATAAATTATATATCGGAATTTGTAAATATTTTATTTTTTATATATTTATTTGAGGTAAGTGGTCTTTTAGCTACATTTAATCAAAGCTTAATTAAAACTTTTTTTTATGCCAGTTCTCTTAAAAAGATTTTTTGTAGGTCTTCATAACACAGAATGCACAGAGCCCAAATATCAAATATCGACAGACAGAGCAGAGCATACAGATATCCCTGTACTTCATCAAGATCAGTGTATGTGATGTGAGTGTGTCTGTGATTAGCGCTGAGGGCTGGACAGTGCAGTAATGTGACATTGGCTCTCAGTGAAAGCAAGAATGCCAGGCTTAGATGAGAGCCGCTGACGGGGCCCAGCTGGCAGCTGGAGCGGCGGAGGCCCCTGGATCGCTCCTGAACAATCCACTTATGCAACCCAGAGGCCTGTGCTTTATCGAGCTCGGCAGAACCCCGTCATACCGCTGCACCAGCTCGGACCGCGCTTACATCTCACTGAAAAGAGGGCTCAAATCAGCCTCCAGGCTCTTCTGCTTTTACCAAATACATGCAAAAACTATCACAGATTCAAGCGATCGCTTACACACACACACACACACATTCACTGCGTATACCAGGGTTTATGAAGGTAAACAGACCTCTTTAAGACCAAGCAAAGAAGACAAACTAATAGTAAACTAAATGTAATACATCACCCTCGTCTCTAAATGAAGGTACACGTTACAACAGATCTTTATTTTCTATATATACAGCACATGAAGAGATCAGATGCAAAAGTACAAAAAGCATTTATTTCTGGCTGCTTTATAAAGATTTCTATGTAAGTCCTGGTCCGTCTCAGTGGCCTGAGCGCACCTGACACAAACAAGCACACATACATATGTGCATTTAGGACAAAATATTTATTATATTATATTATATATAATAAACCTAAAGCATGTTGCTGTGCTTTTTCAGATAGAAGTTCTGGCAAATCTTCTTCTAACTGTACCGTCATAAACGTATCATTTAGGTGAATTTCTTGTGTTGTTTGCGTCTCTCTGAGCGTTACGTGGTCTGATCTTTGGGTGATTTATCTGAGACGTCTGCTCCTGGGAGGACTGAATCTCTTCTACTGGTGAATAAACTTCACCGCTGCACAGTGATGACCTTCAAAGTGTTCGCAAATGGCTGTATTACTGTTTCCAGCTTGATAACAGCCACAGTCACTGCTGATGTTACACACACCTGAAGGAACCCTCCAAAACATCTGCTTTTATAGAGGCGCTCACACCTACTGATGATGAGTTAATCAAAGACATTCGCGTAAGATTAGCAGTGACTAGAATTTGTGTAAGGGATTTCGTTTTCTCTACATTATTTAAATACAATATTTTAAATATATTTAGAAAAATATACAAAAAAGGAAATGATATTATTCATAAAATATTTGTAAAATATTTCATTATTTGTTTGTTTATATGTGTGTTTGTTTGCCTATTAAAAATAAGCAAGTTTCTGACTAAAACATGAATCATGCAACATGCCATGATTGTCCGTGTGCAGGTCTTTCTGCTCTGATGTAAGAGTGAAGAGTGAAACCCAGCTGCGTGTGAGTTAAAACAGCTACACACTGTTGTAGATGTGGACCACGAGACATTAACCCTGCACTAATAACACACCTGGGGATAATGATTTCAACGAGCCCCATCATTCCTGCTTACGCTAAACATATTGGCAGTATCGTTTAAATCTAAAAGGCAATTATCTGTTAATCAAATAGCCCCGGAGTACTTGTAAGTACACACGATTCATCAAACATCATCCACGGAGCGCCAGAGCTTGTGTCGTGCCATGTTTTTCACAGGCTTTACTCTCTTAGTTTGGCCAGAAACGCTGCGAGAAGCTGCTAATGTGGCATTGCTGGGTTTTCCGATATATTTGGAGATGACAAACAAAAGAAGGCGTTTTCCCCGGGCTCTGACTCTCAGCGGATCAATAGAGTCCAGGCTCGGGTGCAGTTAGCCTATTATGATATTTGTCTGTCACTGATGACATGCCATCTCGTATACGACCCGGGCCAAAACACAATTATTGATCCAGTCATCTCTGATGGATATGCTATTATTGAGAGAGGCGGCTCTCAGCGGATATAGATGTGGCTTCTTTCTGTATGTTCAGAACAGTTTCACTGGCTGTAAATGTGCTCAGTTTGTCTTTTGATCGACTGGGATTGTACAGCATCGCATCTAGAAATAGTCAAAATAATACCACGATTACTGGACCACTTCATGACACACACACACACACACACACACACACAATATATATATATATATATATATATATATATATATATATTATTTGTTAATTACATTTCTAGTGCTCTGAGAGAGTTTTGGGTAGGATTAGAGATGATGAATAAGGTCATGTAGAATAAGACATTAATATGTGCTTAATAAGCACTAATAAGTGCTAATAGTCTAGTAATATGCATGCTAGTAAGCAAGTAGTTAAAATAAAGTCTTACCATAATAATGAATCATTTGAAAATGGTGAGTTATTTGGAAAATAATTAAGTTTGTAATGGAATTTCATGAGAATTTGCCAATTAATTACAAAAAAAATTATATATGCAATGTTTTGAAGTAGAAAGACTGCAAAAATATATATATATATATACCTATATTCTTCTTGTTGAATTACACTCTGATCATTATTTTACTTACAACAAAATAAACAGTTTTTGCAAATAAAATAATAATGGTTAGGTTTGGTCAAGTCAACAGCCCTTGTTTTGGCGGCGTCACACTTCTCCGGTGGATTGACAGAAACAGACGTCCGAGCTCAGAAATGTGCCTGTGCTCTAATAAAGACCCCCAGCAGAAACACAGCCGACCTCAGGAGACCAGTTTCATTTAAGAGACTCCGGTCTTTGGCCAGCGTTAAAAACACACGAGTGCCAGTAGAACCCAGCGGACTATTAACATCCTTTAACACGATACCCAACAAATCAACGTCAGCGTGTGAAACAAGCGGCCTTTATCAGAAAGCAGGCAGCTGTACTCTTAGCCTCGCTCCATCAGACGTCCAGAGCTTAATCCAGAGCCGGCGGAAGAGCGCATGGGGCTGTAATAAACCAACAAGGCCAGGAATCATGAGCCAGAGCTGCGTCTGTGGAATCAATGCCATTGATTGTGTTAAAACAGTTGGCATGATAACAATACAGCCTCTAAAGCCTCTCTAGCAAAAGTGCCTCTGATCCTTTATTTACTGATCTCTCCTCTGTTCTGCCAAGGTCTTCGTTTCCTCCACGTCATCTGACAGCATTAATATTGAAAGAACCAAATTGGGTTTCGTTTACAGCACTGAAATGAATACGGCAAGGCTGTTAAAACGGGAAGATAGGAAGAGTTGGCTCTGGAAATAGATTCGGGCACCTTCCAGGTAGGATTTCAGCTCCCAGATTCAGATCGTGTGTTTTTAGTTATTGTGCCTCATCCGGGCCAGCACTATCAGGATCTCAAAAACAACAGCGCTCATTAATATTTGATCTCTGGCGTGTGCCGTTGGTCGGGATGATTTGATGTCTCCAGCTCCGCCACGTTACACACCAGTAAATAACACACACCAAAACAACACACGTCATCAAAAAGTGCTCGCGCAGCTTCTGTTTAGAGTTAACCTCACAGCTGCTAATGAACCAAAGCGATGCCTTCAATGCACATCATCAAGAGGCGTAATCAGTAAAACTGATTCGATTATTTGTTAGTATTGGCAGCATTTACTTATTTCATTTTATTTATTTATTTTCAGAAATGATATTTATATAGTTGAATACAAATATAAACACTAGTAATAATATAGTTGCTAAAAGAATTATGAAATAAAACAAGGCATTACATTACTAATAATTTACACAATTCACATATCATCAAACACTAATGTTCAGTACTTGAATTGTATAAACAAGGCCATTGTATCCATTCTTTCATTCTTTCATTCATTTGTTGCTGACAATAAAGTCAATAAAGATATATATCTACAATACAATTGATTTGTAAACTATGTAATAACAATTTTTGTTTACTACTGCTGCTAATTATTATTATTATTTAATCATTAATGCATGCTGGTAACATGATGGCTGATGACTATTTTCAATTTAAGATATATATATAATTTATTATATATTTTTTTCAATGCAAAAATGCAAACATTCAATTCTGCATTTCTTCACACACACCCAATATGCAGCGCTTTACATGATATTTTCATACAGAAACTGGTTCAGGCCAATTAACTAACACACAAATCCAATAAAGCACTCTCGATGGTAAATCCCACAACAACAGTATTTGTCTTGTCTGTTTTCCTCACAGAGCATTCTCTTTCTTGGCAGATTGACATAACACATGGCGCGCACCAATCAGCCCACTCCGTGGAAAGCAGGTGTGCTGCATCATTTCCTGCGCTCACAGGACGTCCATGTTTGGTCAGACTCGGAGCCAGCCGGTAAACAGAGATCAGCAGACACACGGGGAGCGCTTTATTAGTTTCTATGTAATAACCCTGTTATTACACAATAATTACCAAGTTATAAGCACATAATGAAAGGGAATCGTGATGTTACCCATGTAGAAGCACCGCTGGCTTGTGTACTACCACAGCAATAAAACAAAGAGCTCGTCTGGCGAGATAAAGGAATTCACCATCATAAAACATTAATTGAGCCCAGGGTAATTGACTTCTCCTCCGAGTCTCTCGGTTAAACTATCCCAGGCCGAGTGCTTTTAATAAACACGAGCATGCTGACAGCTCTGTTAAATTTGGGTCTAAGCGCTCGCCAAACACTTCTTCATCTCACTGTGCTCTCGAGTCGTACGGCAGTCACTTCCGATGTAGCCCTCTTTTCTCCTTTAATCCCGCCGTGGCTTTTATAGGCTTTGCCAACTGTAGAGAATCTGTGTGCACATCTCGTCAGACGCAGACTCTGGCTTCTTTATCTCTAGCCACTGAGCCAACAGTGCTGTTTACAAACCCCGCTGCTGTCAGCTGGAACACTTAATGAAAGTGAGGGAGATTTGAAGGCAATAATCTCTTTCAACTGCGCTCTTTTACAGGTGCGCCTTCGCTCGCCGACTTTGACTCCGCGCTTGCGGCGAACGCCAGCAGCTTCAGACAATAAGGTATCTGTCATCTCCGCTCGCCTGTGATATCGGGATAACTACACCTTTGTTTTGTCGGCTCGCTCCCTCGCGCTGTTGTCGGAGGAGTTTCGTTTGAAGAGCGTGCGATGTGATATAGTTGATGTGTCATGCGCAATAAAAGTGTAGCGTTTTGGCATATGGGAACGCTTTTTAAACAACATCACCCTTTTAGGTTTAAATGTATATGAATGCACAAGAGACAGTCCGTGTTTTAGTTGCCTTTCACTTTAATTTTCAGTGTAGGCCTCAAACTAACATTTCACCGCACCTGCCGATGACTGGCGTCTTGAGAAAATGTATCTATGTATAATATATATATATATATAAACACACTCTAGCCAGTATGTGCTATTAATTAAGAGTAAATAATTAATTAAATTTGTTGTCACTCTCTCTCGTGGGACAGTGCTAACTAATTGTCTGTAATTGAATGCCAAAGCAATGTAGAATTTACTTTAAAATAAAATATACTGAAAATGATTATACTTTTTTTTTTTTTATAGTGAAAAGGTTCCAAGCTGCAGTATTAGCCGGGGCATGTTTTAAAGGATGAAACACATGCGATAAGGCCACTCCAGGCCATTGCTGAGCTGAAGCGCAGGCCGGGGAAGGGCAAGTGACAAGCACAGAGCAGCGGGACAAGAGATCAACAGTGACAGTGATAGAATTTACTTGATAGTATCAGCTAAACAGCCGTCATGGTGCTGGCAGATTGGAGGCCATCAGCCCATCTCCGGTTCAGCCCGCACGGCGACTGCGGCCCTGAAAGGAAGCTATGAGCTACGATCAGCGATACAGACCCATAAATAGAAATCCATTTCCCTGCTGTGCGCGGTCGGAGCAGGAGGAAAGGCCCTGCCGGATCAGCTCGTGAGGTGAACGGCTTACAGAGCACACAAAACAGCCCAAAACACAAGTCTGCCGTTAAATAAGTGATGAAAACAAACAGTAGGTGTTTGTACAAGGCTTTGTGGCCAGTCCTTCGGTGTAAAGGCTTCCTGTGAAGCACCTGAGCATCCTCTGAGTGTGTTTCTTCAAGAGAGCAACCGTGCCTTCTCTTTTCTTCTTTTCTTTCTTCGTGTTATTCAGTTTAATCATACGATCATTTCTAATAATCATTATACATCATTCACTTTATATCACATTATATTATGTTCTTGTTTTTTGTTTAGTCTTATGACTATGTTTTTAAGAGCTTTTTCATGAAAAGATAAGGGCATGTTTATGGAAAGTCAAGTTTTATGGGATGCTGTTTTATTTATTTATACACAAATAATACAAATCAATAAAGAAATACTATAATCTCTGGAATACTACTGATTTGTGAACTGTTTTATAAACTGTTTATTTTATATTGACAATAACAACCATTATACAGTATCAGTGACAATAATCATAATAATAAGAATAACAAAATATTACATAACAACAGTACAATTGCCATACTAATATTAATGTATACTTAGTCATTTTATATTATTATAATGAATAAAAAAATATTTGAACATTTATTGAATATATATATATCACATTTATATGATTTTATTTCTTTCAACAGTGTTTGTTGAATGTGCACCAGTCAGAGAAAGTATAAACATGGAGACACGCACAGACTCAATAACACGGCTCATTTTTAATCCCCATGGCTTCGTCAGAAGACCGCTTCTGACTATTTTGAGTACCAGACAAGTCCTCCCGTTAACAGGTTTTGGGCACTAGACCTCTTTGCGGATGAGTTACAATCTGTTTCCAGACAAGACGGATATTTTCTGACTGGATCTAGCGGTGCTGGATCTTAATCATCTGGTGTGCAGATCTTACAGTGACCTGATCACCTTAACGAAGCGTCTCGGATTGAGCGAGCGCTGATGAATTATTGATCCCAGTCTTACATCGTCTGGGCATTTCCTAGCACTGGGTTTACAGTGAGGTGACACTAATGTGTGGCTGTCGTCCTCTGCTTGTTTACAAATAGGCCGGAGCTGGCCTCTAGCGAGCAGGTCCACAACTCACTCCAAAGCTCAGCTAAACAGACCGGGGCGAGGGCTTGCATCAACTTAAAAAATGCATGAGCCAGAGCAAACCGTGTTTGACAATGCCGAGGGAAACGCCGCTTGAGCAGCACCAGGATCAGAGAAGAAAGAAGAGAAAGAAAGTCGGGCTTGCGGTTGGAGCCTACGAGGCAATTCCTCCTCCTGTCCCAGGTGAGGGAGCTGAGAAAGATATGAACCTCAGGAACCAATTTGCTGAGTTTTGTTCGATAGACAGAAGCCCAGGGTCTTTGGCTGGATGGAGATGAACTGACTTCAGAGGAACAGAGCGCTCTCTTTGTCTGAGTTTCTGTTTAAAGCGAGACAGGCCCGGAGCAGAGCGGGTAAAGTCCGTGATAATCCACGTGAGCGGCCGAGAGAGGACTCAATATTATCTGCCGGTCGAGTCTGTAGAAATGCTAATGCGTTAGACCAGGTTAATACAGCTGGCATTAAAGGCCTGCATA
This sequence comes from Enteromius afrohamiltoni, assembly GCA_034779775.1. NCBI lineage: Eukaryota > Metazoa > Chordata > Actinopteri > Cypriniformes > Cyprinidae > Enteromius > Enteromius afrohamiltoni. Next base: position 725,472 of record JAUYWG010000051.1, read on the forward strand.
TGACACACAGAATCTATCTGCTGTATCAAAGCCTTACATAACGATGAGCTATTTCGAGGCACTTGCTAAGACAGACATCAATACTGCTGCCTATATCACGAATGACTCCTTAGAGAGAGAGAAACGAGAGTAAACAATTAAGTAATATATACTGCTAATAAAAAGTCTGTAGTAAATTGTCTCGGACCGAATTGAATGCAATTAAATAATGACATGACATTCTGCAACTCAACATTACTTCACGAGGTGTCCTCCATACATCAGCTCCTTTAGAACAAACTACTCATCACTGCTGGTGTTTCAATTATTTCCCTGCCCATAAAGCAAGGCATAATGCTGTATTATCAGACCAACACTTATTTGTGGCCCGAACGCAAGGAAAGCAGCCCGCAGCTCATTGAAAGGCCTGTGATTTATTAATGCACAGCTACTTGAAAGTCACATTCTTCTCATGGCAGCCGTCCAAACGCACGGCCGGATATATATTTACAGTATTGTTGGGGTGCGAAATCTATTCCGCTATCCTTTTAAATGGTAAAACGCCTCCTGTCATCTCTTCCCAAGCTTAGCTCAGTCGCGCAGCAGAGCCCACCTTAAACAGCCGTTTGTGGCGCTGACTTTAAATTGCCTTCGATTGAGCATTTTGATGAAGCCCCATGCTTCTTCACACGACGCCGGAGAGGCAGTCATCAGTCGAGCACATTTTCATGATTGACTGAGGAGGAGGAGGAGGAGTGGAGGGAAACCGGCTCAAGCCAACGCTTCTGAGAATTGGATTGTGAAATTTAGATGTATAGTAACAGATGGCCGACCGTGCAGAAATCAAAAATAGTTTTTGTTTTCCTTTGATTTAGAAGCAGCGATACTAAACGCAGAGTGTGCCACGCTACTGACTGGATTGTCCCGAACGCACAAACAAAAGCAAACTGCTTCGTTCTCGTTCCCTGGAACGCAACCAAACAGCGAGAATCTCGCTACCTGTGCATTTTGATTGCTTTCAGAGACAGAGGAGCTGTTCTGGCTCTCTTTGAGTAGACGCCAGAGTGCTTCTGAAGCATCGCTCCGAATAAAAACTTCAGGCTTTGTAGCGCAGTCTAATTGCGGCGCTTTTTCAATCGGCTTCGTCCGCGTTCTCGAGGACCGTCCTGACCCTCGCCTGAACTCATCAGATGAAATGAACTTGCTCAGCGAGCTGGAGAAGACAAAGCAGACGCGAGCTGGGATTAATACTGAGCATGTGCGGCGGGCAGCACATCAGCTTGACCCTGAGAGGCTCACGAGACCCTTCGGGAAATGAAAGGCATCGCTGCCGTCCTTTAATGCGACGCATTACCTGTGTTCGGTGATTTGTGTGTTGTGTTTTATGAATAGGTCATTTAAAATTTTATGTAGACCTTATGGGAGGCCGGTTTCGCGTATTCAAGTCACGTGACTTGCTGCGCTTCGAACCCATTTTTCCGTCGAGGTCATAAACGCCAGTGCAGCAGACAAACTGTGTGTGTACTTACACTAAAGAAGATGTGTTTGGGAATACTCAAGCACCCCCACCATACACGTTGTCAATAATAACCGGTCAGTAATATTCCCATGCGCCTTTAAAGGAATGCAGCACTTGAGTCTGCTTTGAACAGCTCCTCAGTTTAATAAGGTACTTACAGATACAGTAAGACTGAGACTGACTCTTTAAATCTTTTAATCTGACCTACTAGGAGTTATTCAAATCTTACTTCCAGGATTTAAAATACACCAATCTATGTTTCTGTGTAACTAGCTTCAAAAAGTTAGTCTTGAAGAAAAAAAACAAACAAGGATCCCATTTATATTGTGTCCCTAATACCCGTGTACTTACACAGTAACTAGATGTGTATTTAACCACATAGTATCTACAGCTGTAATGTTTGTTTCACCACACACACGTAACAAACCACAGAATGGTGTGTGTAATATTAATGTGTAACAAGACTAACAGCACCTTCTGGAAAAGAAAGTGTTACACTTTATGTTAAGTAGACAATTGCTATGTTTGCAGCATGTGATTACTCTGAGCGTGCAGGACATTAGGCTTCACATATAAATTGTGGTTGGTGTCCAGAATGTTAGACTTTATATTAAGTGGACAGTTCCTGAGGAGTTCCCATGTATATACACTGCTATTACACCTACTCCACCAACTCTTACAAAATATAGTTATAGAGCTCCTTTTGCATGAGTGAAAAAAACATTAGTACTTCCACACACCATTCTGAGGGGTGTTACATGTGTGTAGTTACAGTAATATCACAGCTGGAGATACTATGTACCGGTGTGTGCTTACACTGTCATTACATGCTACATACACATCTAGCTAGTATGGAAGTACACAGGCATTAGGGACAATATATATAAAGTGGGACCAAATGTTCAAATATTGAATGACACAAAAACATTCATGCTTTTAATAAATTAATAAAAACAGGAATCATGTATTTGTAGTGTTTTCTGAAATAAGAAGACTTCTTCACCTTACTATAGCTTGTTGAAAGCAAGGGAGCAGAACAGGCACTATACTTGCAATCAGCAGCCCAAAATTAGTGAGAAACGAAATGATGCAGGACCGTGTAACTAATAACACATAAAATCTACATCCACCTTGAAGCACACCGCTTTAAAGCTCAAACAATAAACCCGTTTTTGCAGAATTAATCATATAAGTGAAAAATACGAGTATGCCATAGATGTTTTTCTTTCTTTCTGTAACCACATATGTTTTTGAAGAAATAAAGGGAAAAGTAATTTATTTTTACATATTTATTGAAATGTATTAATAGCTGTCTTGGCATATTTTCCCTCTCACAGAAACTATAGACACACACTGGGCCGAATCCATGTCTAAACTGAAGTTCTGTCCAATTGTTTTTATGCGCCCATTCCAGCGGTTTCTCGGCCTGCTGGAGTTAATGTTATTATCCTTGACGGAAATGGAGTTTACGGTCCCTCATGCTAAAAACCATATATTATGTAGCAGGCAAGGCGGGTTGCTTTGTCAACTTCTTCATCCAAACTTTCAGGATACGGAAAGCCGAGCTATTTGTATGAAGTTTGATAGGCAAGAGAAAGAGAATGGGAAATGATCTCATTATCGTCTGGCTTCACACAACCTTGACCACATGATTTAGACGCTGCAGTAAATACAGAGGAGGAGAGAAAGCAGACGAGTTTGAGAGTCATTGTGTTCGGCTGCGTTTCAGTGTGCAGGACTAATACTTTGGAAAGCGGAGTAGGCCGAAGAAACGCTCCAATAGCACTGACTGACTGGATTTGCCTGAAACGGATGTGTACGCTTTGTGCACAACTTTGCAACGATACTCTGGAAAGGAAATTTTTAATCTCACAGCCACAAACTTTGAATGCATAAGCTCTCGGCGCCCGCTCTCCTTGTCTTTGTGCAGATTAGGCTATTGTGTTTGCAAGTGCACGGGAATGCGCTGTGGCTTTTCTTTTCTCAACACTCGTTTACACCGGAACCCCAATTTGACACAACAACTCAAACACAAAACTAGAAACCAACAAAACACACACCGTCTGTGTCTGAGAAAACTTCCACGTCGATGTAGAACGCAATCAAAAGCTCTTGAAGAAATGCTCTTAATGAGCTGAACGTCTAATCAATGAATATGAACTGAAATGTCATTTAGACAGATTTCTGGAATCTTTAAGTTGAAAGCATTAAGATATATAAGTAAATAAAACTCAACTGAGTCAAAAAGTTGAGTAAATGATATTATTAATATTATTGCATTGTTAGCAAACATGTAACAATATGCATTAACCATCCAAAATGACTAGATATGCATATTTCTAAGGCCTCTAAATTGATCTTGTCTGATTTTGACCAAGTAAGCGTCAGAATAACTTTGGTCGTATCTCCAGATGAGCTCTTCCTGGACCGAAGCAGCTCCGCTTTACTTGATTCTCCATCAGTCACTTTCTAGAAGAATCTGTGTGTTTCACATCAGATCAGGATCTTTACCTTCACTGTTCCTCAAGCTGCCAAAACATCTCCTATCTTCTGAGGAGACTTTATTTCTTTAGCTCTCAATCAGCATATATGTTTAGATCTGTTCAATCTAATCTGACTCAGACTGATGACATTTTATGTCAGTATCTACTCTACTGTTGTAAAGATCTTATTAGAAGTATTTGAATTTCATTGTAGAAATAGCATCTGCACAATATTGCACATCGACAGTTTCTCAAGATAGCCTAAGCCATACAATCTGATGCACTACAATACTCCACATAAAAACACACACATGCAAACTTTTTCCCAGACTATTATTTTTCATGCTTTACAGGGTTAAAGAGTTTGTGCTGTTATGTGACTGATTCCTCGGATCATCAGAGAGCTATTTCAAGTGATTAGATGCAGTATTTTTTCCCCTGACTGCAAGATCACAGATACGTAAGGTGTAAGACTCTTTTCACACCGAACAGGAAAAAAAACTCCAAGCATACCGGATGCAATAATGAACACCATATTCCTGCAAGTTTAAAAATCTAGTTTCGTTCATGCTATACAGAGTCGTGGAATGCTTGCACTTCACAGAGCTGAATCTGTCTGGATGTTTGTCAATCACACCTTGCTTTCAGACCAGCTTCCTCTTCAGTGGATGTGACTTTGTTTGCAGCTCACTTAATCTATTATTCACTGCCAAAATAAATCCTTAGAGTTAAGAAACACAATGCATTTTGTTCTGGGCAAAGCGCTGCTTTTTAACATAGAAATTATTTATTGTTTCTTTCCCCCGAGGATTCTTACCTTGACCGCCCACGTCCTAATCTGCTCTGCTGGCTTAAAGCTTTCTGTTTACATTCACTAGAGAACGAGAGAGAGAAAGAAAGAGGGGGAGAGAGAGAGAGATGGCTAGAGGTGAACAGGCACATGCATTTCCCACAAATATAATACACAATCGTTGTTATACTCTGATTTCTTCAGTATTATTTTTGTCTGAATCTGTTAATGTCACAATATATCACAGAGAGGCTCGAAATCTCTCTCCAGATTCTTGTTCACTCTTCCTGGCTGGAGGAATGATCTTCCCATCCCAGTCAATCATTAAACAACAACTGAGAACTCATTTCTTTCTACACTACTTGACTTCCTCCTAAATTTATATACATATATATATATATATATATATGTATATATTTTTTTTTCTCCGCAGTTGTCATTTGCACTCACTTTTACTATGTTAAAGGAAATCACATGGATTTCCAGTTCCCAGCATGCTTTGCATATGGATAGATCATGAGAATAAATGTTGAAATTAAATGCTGTTTCACGTGTTTTTAGTAAAAGGAAATACCTTTTAAAGTTTGTTTTTCAGTTATATAAAAAAAAAAAAAATGATGTATACCATCATGGTGAAGTGTAGACCTTGTTGTTAAGTTATGGCTACATGAGCTAATGTGTTAACGCCAGTGATGAGAACATTTATACTTGATCATTGTGTGCTGCAGATTAAGACTTTAGCATGTGATCAAGTATTATGATATCTCTTACGTTCCCATATGATAAAACATAAAGAAATAAATCAGAGGAGTATGTGATTTTAAGATATCTCAGTGTGAGCGTTTTCCAGTTTAGACAGCGCTTAACATTTATTTTAATCTAGGACTAGTCTTAAACCATGTTCGGGAAAGTCCCCCTAAAAGCTTAAACTCTACAGGCCTTTCCATTTTCATACAAATGCAGAAAACTCAACGAAACTCTGCACAAAGGCACCAGTCTGTACAGCAACAGCCGTGGTTGGGTCAACAAGAGTTAAATATGTTCAGGGAAGACATGTCAAATGAAATTGGTTTGATATCACTGTATTAGCATGCATTTTAGTCATCAGAACAATTCAATTCAATACTGTAGGTTCAAATAGATCAGTTCAAATGAATGGAAATGTGTGTCATAATTGTACTCAATTAAATTATTATTATTAAATTTTAAAAAATAATAATTATTAGATTTTTGGGTAACATTTTATTTTAAGTTGTGTCATAATACAGAATAATTACCTAATTAAGTACTTAGTAGGAGCTACTTATCGCTAAAAAGATTGTCACATATGCGCTGCAGACGTTATACAATGTGATTATTAATTATTAAAGCTGTCTGTTACATCTACATAATTACACACTGAAATTACTTTAGTTTTCTAACTTAGTTACATGATAAGTACATTTTATTTCACATCAATTACTTTGAATTACGAACACCTTAAAATAAAGTGTTACTGATTTTTGTCTATTATTATTATTAATGCTTTAGTTTCAGTAAATTAAAGGAAAGTTCCAACTACCTTCATTCTGCCAACTACTTGAGGAAATGATGTTTTTTACATTTTATTTTCCTTCATTTAGCATTGAATTTATTTGAAGTACTGAACACGTGTGTGTGTTAAGATTTTAAGTTTAGTTTTAATTTTTAGATTAGGAATGAATTATATTAACCCGGAGACTTACCCGTACAGAACAAATGTCTGCATTTGTGACGGGACAACAAATTGAGCCATATTTTAGGAAGGTGCCAGAAATGTACTGATAGGAAATGTCGAGTTCAGGTCTTACTTTAAGTACCATCTTTTATTGATCAAAATAAACGCATGACATTGTCATGAAATAACAAAGACTTGGTGGGAAGTCTTTCTGAACTGAATAGTGGAGGTGAACCAGACCACAACAAAAGAAATGAGCAATGAATCAACTGGAAAATAAGCGTTCTGCACTCGCTACGAAATATAAAACCCTTATGAATACAGATCGGTCCTCACAGATTCTGCTGCACAGAGATAATATAAAACACATGACTAGATTCATGTAGCGCTGCATTGCATTACTAAAACAATGACATGTACTGTGTTATTTGTAATGTGAAGGAGCATTACAAAGTTCTTTGTAATTCCCTATTTGATGGCGAGGCTTACAGCAATTATGATGTCTAATATACGGATTTAGGCGTAAGAATTCAGAAACGGGGAAGTTTGGGCTCTGAATGTTGATGACGGCCCTCTTGAAGTCTCAGCGGGACCGGAGACGTGAAGTGTTGATCGTTGCCTCGCGCTGATAAGCAAAAATGTTTCCGGAGCGTGAAGAATCGAGTGGTGTGCACGAGGGATAAACCCTAATCTGTCGCCACACACTGAACTTGACTTGCTAATATTTGCATTGGTAATCAGGTGGAAGTTCTGCTAAGCTCCCCATTACGCCCTCATGTATGTGAAAAGGTCTCGCCAATCATTTGAATACGGCCAAAGAGGAAGAAGCACTGGGCAGAAAATAGGATGCAGCGAGATGAATGTGTAAAGGAAAAATAATAAAAAAAAGGGATTTTGAAAAGTTGCGTTTGGAGGGAGGCGCTGCCACCCCGGCCTCTACAGAAAGAGAGAGGTACTTAACGATTGGTGTGGATAGATTACAGTTATTGAAATGAATCCACTGGTCTGAAATGGAAGTGAAGTGGTTCATATAGGATTATACTAATAAAGTAATACAGAGATCAAAAGGGGGCTCGTGGTGGAGGGTTTCCTCAATCTATAATCCTTCAAGCCATATTGATGCATATTTGACAATGTGCAAATTGACAAAATTCCATTTGCAAGTGCTATGAACAAAATATGAGTCATCTACATTCTGGAGACATTTATGACACATTCTGAAAGACTTCTTTATATACATTGGATTTTAACATGCAGTGGAGTGCGAAAGTTTGGCATAACACAGAAACCTGATTAAAATGAATGTTTTAATAATAATAAATGAATAAAACAAAAATTAACAACATGCAGGACACTTTTCATTAAATACTATATAATAAAATGTTGTTTTTCTGGAACATCAGGGAGCATTTGATTTATCTGTAATAGTCCCTCAATTGTCCTCAGTGTGAAAGGATGTTGTTAGAAAGGGTTCAAATGCACAAAAAATGGTGGAAAAAAAACAAATTATTTGTGGGTTTTTCCTGAAGAACATCAGCCAGTTTAACTGTTCAAGACCAACAAGGGACTCCTGAACAACTACCACAAACAAACAAATACGCAGGGGGATCATTCAGCAAACCACACACTAAAACTTTTGAAAGGGGCCATTTTTATAAATTCAACTAATTTCTCCTGTGAATCATATGTAAACATTGTTTATATGAACAACACTGTTTCATATAAACAATGTTTACATCATATAATTCACAGGAGAAATTAGTTGAATTTCTAAAAATGGCCCCTTTCAAAAGTTTTCATACCCTTAGTGTGTGGTTTGCTGAACGATCCACCGCATAATTGTTTGTTTGTTTTATGTTTGTTTTGTACCTTATTCAAGTCATTTTTCAAGGCATTTTGAATGATCCCTCTTTTTTTTGGTAAGATAATTCATATTATGCAGATTCTGAAAGGTGTTTGTGGAATCAAACATATTGTAAATGTTACAAATTCTGAAATTGTGTTTTTATTTATTAAGTTAGTTTTTTAATTAGTTATTTTTTTTCATCAGACTACTTCACTGACTGCTCTGTGACACTTAGATATTTCTCCTCCACCTGTAAAAAGTCTCTTTTCCAACCAGCCTTCTTAAGATGATAATTTGCTATTGCATCATTGCTTGCCTGAGTCATATCTGATGTTGCTGAGACTCTGAGACAGCAATTACTCTGCTTGTCTGGATCACACAAAGTTTAACAGTACCTCATTTCATGCTAATTCATGCACACTGTAACATCATGTCAATGAACACAACACAATGAATCGGCACTTACAGGCCCACACCGACACCAAACTCTCTGCATGAGCTGAGCCACCGTTTAGACCCCATTCTCTAATTACAGAATTGCATAAAATGGTGTGAAATCGTGCAGATAATCTGCTAAATCTCCCAACATGAAAAGATAATTGCAGCAGAAATTAGCCGTACCTGAGGTTCATTCATTTGGTCATGGCCAGCTTCTTACATGCTGAGGATCGGATATTACTATTAATTATGAGCTGGTCAGAGAGTTGCTGAAGGTCAAGCATTAGTGCCGGGACCATTGAAATGCTAATTATAAACAGATTAGAGAGTTACGCTCCTTTATTGCGCTTATTAGATAATTACTTGGAGTGAGGGGTTTAGTGAAGTGAAGGAGCCGAGACCACACAAGATAGAAACTGAAGAGCACACGCCTGGGGAAACAGCATTTCAGAAACATACAAGAACACTACAGGTATATTAATAAACCACCTGCTGAATAATTGTCATGCAGAGCCAGAAATAGAAAGGTTATGGCTAGAATTATTCTTAAACGGAAAGTTGGCCCGAAAATGAATACTCTGGCATGATGTCCTCAATCTCAAATTAAGATATTGTGAAGAATATTGGTAACCAACACAATTGCTGGTAACTATTAACTTCAGTAGTATTTTCCCCATAATGTAAACTGCATTTGTGATGTAGGAGATGAATGTGCGGATCCATAAGCAAGGCTTTATCAATTGGCATGGTCAAATCGGGCAGGGTAAGACAACGGCAGACAGGTGTAAGGGAAGGCAAAACCTACAAGAATAGCCCAAAGGGTAGCAAGGGTCAAGCGATTGGCAAACAACATCCAAAGGGGAAAAAAAGACTAGGCAATACAAAAAAAAAAAAAAAAAAAAAAACAGAACAAAACGCTTTGCACAAGATAATCTCAACGCTCGGCGGAGACTGGAAGACAAACAACTCTAGATGCCCATGATAACGAGAGGACGAGATGCTGAGGGAGGAGGAGCTAATCAAAAACCATAGTGACAAACAAGGGGTGGAGACACAAGGGGACATTTTCAACATAAAAGTCCACAACTGACTAGACAGGACAACACTATACAAAAATATGCATAGCCCCAAAACAAATTAATGCAACAGAATTTTATTGAGTTGGGTCAACTCAATTTGATTAAATATAGTTTTAATGAAATTGATCAAATTTGTGCTTGTTGAACTCAAAACTAAAACATTTAACCGGAAAATAAATTATAGGAAGACATCCTTTTACACTGAGAAAAAAAAAAAAGATGATAGGTTTGATTTACTTAACTTTAGGCATTAGCCAACTTGTTATGCATAAGATAAGATGATTCATGTAAGCAGGTCCCCAAGCACATGCACTACACTTTGCAACACTGGAAACCGCCCAAAACACCAACATACCAGAAAGTCTTTAACAATAAAAACATACAAGAGCATAAAATATTAACCAGTCTTAATTACAAATAATATTTTATTTCAAGATTTTCTATCCTTATTTAGCCCTGTGCAAAGCATGATGGGAAGGGGAAACAAAACGGAACTGTTTCACGCAAGTTTAAGACAATGCAGTTGAATTCAGAGGGAACCAAACATAATGGTGTTCAATGAAAATGATAAAATAAAAATGAACAGTGTTGGAGAATCATTTTTTGGAGTGCATGCATCAATACTGTATTACGGTAAAATATCTTGCGATACTATGCATTATCTATTTTTTTCCCTCAATGTTACACTATGAGAAACCAAGGTACAAAAGCTGTCACTGGGGCGGTACCTTTTCATAAAATACACATACACAATAATTATTTTATACTATTAAAATAATAGTACCTATTAGGTTCAAATTTAAGTACTGATATGTACCTTTAAGGTACCAAGATAGACTCTTGAAAAGGTACTTCCCCAGTGACAGCTTTTACACCTTTCTTTCTGAGAGATACATCAAATATTAGAGATGTGAACACTCTCCTCACTAGTGTGTGGGCAGAAGCATCTGATGAGAAAGTACATTAGGTGTAGTGTTGTGAGAGCTGGATGATGGTCGACTCTTTGAGGATGAGGTCATGCGCTCTGCTGAGGGAGCTTAGAGGAGAAGCCGAGGTCACTACACTGAATTCCCTTCCTGCATAGAAAGTGATTTTTCACCAGCGAACTACAAAGCCCAGCGGATTGGCCTCCAACCCCGCGCCGAGGAGACGTTTGAAACGCTTTAGTCCAGTCAGCACTTCACACCGAGGCCAGAAGTCAACGCAAACCCAGCTCTCCACGGAGTCCAGTGCTCAGATGTCCCAACACATCACACACACATTTTAATTGTGAAGCGGGAACAGAGGGAAATGGCGATAAGCTACAATACTCAACACAAGCAGGATCACAGTGCTTATTAGTCACTGAAGCGAACGCCGGGGTGGTTCGGCATATCGTTGTTTTCCAACACAACTCGAGCCGTCCTGAAGGAATTAATCTCACCGTTCAAATCAAACGCCTGTTTGGAAGTTACAAATGACTCTTTAAGATGTTTACCCTTTTACTCAAAGCCGGTTGTAATTGAAAAAGAAAGTAGATGTTTGTGCATGGCTCTGAGCAGCTATTTCCTTCTCGTCTCAAGACTGATGGATAAACACAGGATAAAACAGACCAAACATGTCCCCTGGTGTTTTGGTTCATTCCCTTCACAGAACATCCCTGGATGTCCTTGTAAATGCAATAATTAAAACGATTACCGCTGTGCACGACCGTGCATATAAATGTGGGTCGCTGATCGTTCTTGCATTGTTATCATAAACAGAGCGGAGGGGTGTTTCATTTGGCTGCTAATCACCTGGAACACACCGGCTCACCTTCAAAGCACAGCACAGACACCCTTACCTGGAGCGCACGCATGATGCACGCAAGCGCTAGCATGCACCGGGCTCAGCGGATCTCACAAGTGTCTCGTAAGATGGATAGCAGATTAATATTACAAAACATCGCTGAGTAATAGTGTCTAAACCCTTCTGAACACGCTATTGTTTTTGCATGTCTGGGCGCATGTTGAAGGAGTCTTTTAATACTGAGCTCTGTTTAATACTCATCTGCCATGTTTCAAAGTGTTTTCTTAAGTGCAGCATAATTATATAAACACAATATAATCTAGTACTTTTACTGATGTGAAATGGGTGGGAACAACCGGCTTAAAATAGTCCTTAAAATAGACTTTCTACGCCTATGTGTCACTGATAGGATTGCTTGACCAGCTTCTGTTTGTGAGCTGTAACGCGGCCTGGAACTATTTTACTGTATATCTGTGAAGTTCACATTAACCAACACCTCAGAACAAGTGTCAACATCTGAACACATGTTTTTATACGGGACTGCAACCAGTATTATTATTATCATTATATTATCATTATATAAATCTTTTTTTCTTTCTGAATTTGCCGTTCAATAATAAATCTCTAATAAATCATGAATCAGTCAGTCCTGACAGGCAAGTTTTGGCTCAAATGGGTTCGATATGTTTCACCTGTGAATAGTACTAAAGTCCTTGTTTTTGCTCATTAGTTAAGCAGTAGCCGCCCATTGCTCATCAGTCAAATACAGCAAACTAAAGGATGTTGTTGTCATGTACTGTAAAGTTACAGTAGTAATTTAGCAGAAAAATGATTATATTGTTTTATAATAGGTTTAGAGGGAGCTAGGACAGGCAACAACATAACCCTTACCAAAATGAACGATGATGGTTTCACTGATTTTAAGTCCAAAGACAATGATTACCAATGATTATTGTTAATGATAACCACAAATTAGCCATGGTTTTGCTACACTAACCGATTTATTATATGGATTTTGTAGTAAAAATATATAGAAATGGTAATCCATTTGGCAAAAATATTAAAATCATAATAAAAGTAATTTAATTTTGATAATTAAAAGATATTTAACCGAGTGCTGATATTACAATAGCCAGTCGTAACAGTTTACGTGATCTGGCTCTTTATTTGTATTCATTTATTTATTTCATAAAATATATTAAACGAGGATCTACGGCATGTCACAAAAAGAATATCACAGACATCGCATTCGGAGGTTGTGAGAGAAAAACACAGACATGACAGATTCGGACGGGAGTAAAATCACCAAGTACATCTGTGAAACAAAACGTTCTCTAACGAACCCCTGTTGAACTAGTCCCGTCCGAATAGAGCTTTACATTTAGTCCCTAGCACACATATTCCGATTGCCTTTGGCAGAGCTCAAATGAGCCTAGATAATCTAGATGAATCTAAAACAACTGGTTACTTTTTAATGAATCAACTCCTACTGACTTGAAATCCAACAATATCTAGACCATGATAGTCCTCGACAGTTA
>JAUYWG010000051.1:738706-760794 GCA_034779775.1 Enteromius afrohamiltoni
TGGTTACTTTTTAATGAATCAACTCCTACTGACTTGAAATCCAACAATATCTAGACCATGATAGTCCTCGACAGTTAAAGCTCTGGCCATCAGCACAAAAGCTGGAATATTCATCATCTGAATTAGAATGAACCCCAGGTGCTGGAACTGTCCCTGCCACTAATTACAAAGTTTGTAAATGAATTAATCTTGGAAATAAAGTATGTGCTGAACATGAACTGTTCTGGTGTGCTAGTGTGGAATTACTGTGACTGTAAGACTGGGAGAGATAGACACAGCTCAGCGTCTCTCACCACTGCAGCTCTGAGATTAACCACAAAGTGGCTCAATTAATCCATGTGAAGTGACACGGAATTTGAATACAAAAGAAGCAGTGCACACACTGAAGAGGGAGAGAGAGACAAACATCGCTTTCAATCATGTGGGCAAAAGATGGTGGGGAGCGAAATTAATTGACCTCCCTGGTTTCAATTAAACAAAAAGGACACAAAGCAAAATGTACATGCTGGTGAAGAAGGTAGCGGCACAGAATCTGAAGCTGGGCAGTTCCCTTTACTTCCATAATGTGGAATGAATTGATTAAAGTAAAACCAGTATAAAATATATATAATAACCATCTGGATTATGAAAGCAGATAACAAAAAGAAACACATAATATAATATAATATAATATAATATAATTAATAATTCGAATTCCAAAAGTGTTTTTTTGTTTGTTTGTTTTAAATAAAACAAAAACTAAAATCAATGTAAATCACATGAGCCAATATTTTATTCACAATAGAACATATATAACAGATTTTACAATTGTATGCTCACAATGAGCTCATTTTGAATCTGATATCTGCTACAGGTCTCAAAATAGTTGGGATGGGGCATATTTACCATGGTGTAGCATCTCCTCTTCTTTTGGAATTGTGTTTGATACTTACCTGAAGGTTTCTAGCTGCTGAAGAGTTTGTGGTCGTCTTTGACATATTTTTCGTTTAATGATGATCCTGGGGTTCGTTCTTCATACGTCGCTTGATACATCCTAGATGAATTGACACATCTAAGAGCCAGCAGTGGACCCATGTGACAAATTTGAGAAAATTACCTCCACTTATATAGACGCAATCAGGGAATAGAAAGTGACATATTATTAGACATGCAGAGCGATTAACACTGCCTAAATGCTTTTTCTTTCTGAATTTGCCATTCAATAATAAATCTCTAATAAATCATGAATCAGTCACTCCTGACAGGCAAGTTTTGGCTCAAATGGGTTTGATATGTTTCACCTGTAAATAGGTTATTATAGTCATTGGAGACTGAATAAACTGCTATGGCAACATACAAGGGGGTGGAGACATGGAGACACGGCCACTGGCAGGTTTTCCGGGACATTAATGTCATAGAGGGTTTCTGGCGGCTGGGGCCACAGCAAATCAGAAATGTAACATGGCTCCAGTGGCACAGGCCATGGGACATAAGAGTCGTCGATGAGCTCTGGAGGCTCGGGGAACGGCGACTCGAGGCTGCAACCCGACAGATGCAGAAATGGGACCTGCAATGGCCTCAGACAGCTCTCCTGGCTCTCGTTACTGGTGGACTAGGAACCGCAAGGATTTTTGGTTGGGAAACCGGAACCGACATGGTGTAACACGGCTCCTCGAACCGCGATCTGGGGCTGGGACCCATTACTGGTTTGTTCGGAACCATGAGGATTTCTAACAGCTCTCCTGACTGTGAAACCGGGTGGGTGACAATTATTTGTTTTTTTGTGGTATCTGTATGTGTTTGAGTTTAGCAATAAAAACTAAACAACTTTTTTTGCAAAATACTTTTCTTTTCCCACCTGAGTCAGTCCGCGTCATCCGTGCCCTTTAACCAATCAGATGTGACCTCGCCATTTCAACCAATCATAACCCACCAGGAGCACAGCCTAAAAGCATATGTTGCTCTAAAACCTTTATATACCTTTCTGCACTTATAGTGCCTTCCAAAACATGAAGCTGCTCACACTGCCTGTGATTTCCAACAATAATGTCAAATTCTGACTCGTCCACTTTGAAACAGTCCATTTTAAATGAGTCTGGACCCAAAGGACATGAAGAGCATCTGGATCATATTTTATCATAATAGAGCTTTAATTGTCATCTGCAGATGTCTCGGAGGATTGTGTTTACTGACAGTGGTTTCTGGAAGTATTCCTGGGCCCATTTAGTAATGTAAACGACAGAATCATGTGATGAGTGTCGTCTGAGGACCTGAAGACCATGCCGAGTTCAGACTGCACGGTTTTAGCTCCGATTTTGACTCGCCAACAGGTTTTGAGAAATCGCCGAACCTCTGCCAATCTTTACTTCTGAAAGACTCTGCCTTTTACAGCCAATCATGTTACAGACCTGATGTCAATGAACTTATTTAGATGCAAGATATTCTCTCAGCTGAATCTTTTCCAAGTGTCTTGCTTTTTAGGCCCTTCGTTGCCCCTGTGCCAACTTTATAAAGTCCTGTAGAATCAATAAAATGTGAAATGAGCTCATTTAAAAGATAAAAAATAAACATTTCTCAGTTCAAACATTTGTTAAATTCTATTTTGTGTTATATCGTGAATACAATATTGGCATGTGATATGAACGTCTTCTACTTTTTTACCCCAAAACTGTAAAGCTGATCATCGATATTGTATTATCAGTCTATATAAATACTATATAAACTATATAAATACAGGTGACTTGACCTGACTACTTTGTGAATAATGTACCCAGCACTGTTCCCATGTATGCATACCATAAGACGCATCATTACTTTGTACTGGCCTATTTAATCAAGTTTTAATCAAGGAAAAAACAGACGATGGAAAAAGTTGGATACGAACATGCATTGCCAAACATGTGTCAAGGACCACAGATGAATGTGCACGCTTACGCAAGCTGCAGTGGTACAATTAATGTCATGTAACATAACAGTCGGGCAAACTTCCACAACTGTTATGCTCCCATTTATGCATCAAAACGCACAGATTACCTGCGTATTTATCAGAAAAGTATGACGTCTCACGTAATTACCACCCTAAAACACCACAAAGAGTGAAGCCTCGGTGCCACCCATGCTCTTAGACTTCATGACTGCATGATTAAAATGATGCTTAAGTCTAAAAGCCTTCTGAGCCCTAAATACACCAACAACCCTTCTGCAAACCTTCGGTCAACAGCCCAACTACAAGCCTATGAGTGGGAGAAAGATGGCATTATATCAAAATAGAGATTATCTTAGTACGCCCATCAACTACAGCCTTTAATTATATCCCATTACATGCACTGTAGATGGGTACAAATCTGGCTTTTGTGAACGCTTATACATTCCTAGCAAGCGGCAGCACAAGCTGGGGCGAGCGCAATGCAAAGCGTGCATGTGTTTGCAGATCATATTTGTCAGATTAATTCATCTCACATTTCAATGTCTAGTAGATCCCGGACAATTCACATCAAAAGCTGTTTTGAATTCACATGATTCTGGGTGATGTAAAAAAGCTCAATATCCAATAGCAGGCTGTTTTAGCATCATATGGAGGCAGGGCTGGGCCGGCATTCACTCTCTATTTAACAGACACATCTAATGGGTCCCAGAAGGACAGCGTATTTGAAACAGAATGGGCTAACAAAAGCATAAAGGGTTAATTTAGCTTGGCTCAGGTGAGTTAATTATTCGTTTTGCCCAGTTCACTGCACATCCATAATGATTATTAACTAGCTTAAAATACTCTAGGACCGCTGGGAGCTTACGGATAAAAACACACATACAGAGGGTTGGATGGAGGGGGATCATTATTCTAATGAGAGTGCTGTAAAACTCTCCAATCACAAAGTCACCACAATAATCTGGGAGCGTGAGGGGTCACAGTCGTCCCTCCTCCGGAGCTGTGGATGGGCGCTGATTAAAGCACATTCACGCATGGATCCTCGCTCCTGTGTGTGCTTAAAGACTGGGATGATGGCCATTCAGCTGTTCTGATTCCGGATCACAGCACACCAGCAGCTTCCACACGAGACGAGAGACACTGAGACGGGAGAGACTGAATAACAGTTCTGATTCCAACTCCACTTCACACAGAATTCAGATTCCACACAGAAGCTACAATTTAGAAACAAGTCAGCAGCTGACTGGGCCTACTACAAGTACAAATAATAATAATAATAATAATAATAATATTAGTGCTGTCACGTAATATTGTTTACATAATATATGTGAGTGTGCTGTTATTACCTATATAAATACAAACACGTATATATTTTGCACCTATATTTTTATGTTGCCATAAATCATGAATGGATATATTTAATATAGCCAAATCTCTCAAAAACCGCATCCTTCATCTGAACCCTTTCAGAGAGGTTTCACTTATTTCTTTTCAAACCCATTAGAATGCTGTACTAATTCCATATTCATTATTAAGGTTTCTTGAAGTATAGAGTGTCTACAGAGCATTCCTAAAATAACAATCCGCGACGAAAGACAGCCATTGCTTTGAAATGGCGCGAGGTGAGTAAATGATGACGCTAATTCTAAACTCAACCCTTTTTTTCGACATAAAACTGAATGCCGCAGAGCTATAGATGAGAGAGTCTGACCAGGTTCATTTTGTTCTAATAATGAAGCTAGTGTTAAATATTGACTGAATCACAGTTCCTGAAAAGGAGCGAATATAGTAAGTAACAGTCTTCCAAAGTCAGGCCACAAAATGAACCTTTGGTTTTCACCAGCTTTGAATCATCATGTTGGTGAGTCAACAATGACCCATTGTCACAAATAAGGCTTCAGATCATAACCTGGTAAAACACACAATTTCTTACGCCATGTAAAGCTGCCAAGGAGTCCTGGCAGGAGGCCACGTTTGGAGAGGAGCAGGTCATGCTTTCAGGAGATCTGCACCTCTAACTGGGCTCACAATAGCGTTTTACACAATTACACATGAGCTGTAATTGACAGCAGTATCAGCGGCGCAGCGCTCTTCTGACAGGCTTCATGGAGCCGTGATTAATTACCACACGGCTTCTCTGGGCTTTCCAATTTCCTCTGGCTTTCAGTTCAGGGCTGTAGGTGATAGTACAGTGCCTCCTGTTACACCCTACAGCAGGAGAAAGAGACGTCTCTGCTTCTCTCTCTTCTATCCTCCGGCGGATCACAGCAGAAGTCAGCCAAACAAGGGCTGCCCTGATAGTCTATGTAATGCCGTGAATGCTAACTAGCGCTCATCTTCACCAGTGCAGGAGAGATTATCTGCACTCGAAGAAATCGCTGCTGCTTCTTTAGCTCCACTTCCAGGGTTAAGTTTTAATTTATTATTTGCGAGACCCTTATCGTGGAGTTCACTATCATAGGCCTCTTCATTAATCACAGCAAGGGCTTCATTTATTCCCTGATATCTGCAGGGTCCTGGCACTGATGTACATACGGCTCCGTTTATCATGAGCCAAAAACTGAAGAAAAAAGTTGGAGGAGAGATAAGTTTATCCCAGCTTGCGTTCGCAACACTCGGTGAGGTATTTTATTAGCAGATGTGTTAGGCTTGTTTTCCTCACTCACCTTACAGAATGAACTAATCTAACATTAATTGCCAGCAAATAAACTATTCTCATGGAAACAAAGTCATGCATGTACTTCACTGGTCCTGATGATGTATATTTCTGTCTAAGAGACTAGAAACAAGGTTTACTTTACACTTTTGGATGCTTAAATACGGTCAAATTTGAAACATCAGTTTGTCTGGCGTTTGACACGATACGGGAACCCAAGTGTTTTTCACACTCCTTTATTAAGTTAGTGTCAAACGAAAGGTTCTTCAGTATCACTCTCATTTGCACACTTACAGAATGTGGTGATTATGTAAACAATGCAGTTCAAAAATGTTTTACAAGGGAATATTTATTATTATTATTAGTAGTAGTAGTAGTAGTAGTAGTGGTATTGCTGTTATTGTTTCCATCCCCAAAATACAAATTATTATTTATTGTTTGGATAGTTTAATGTGATTTGACTTTATCCAAATCCAACACATAGATGCAATCTCTTGTTATGGCGTTTCATTCTTTATTAACATTAAATTTAGATAAATAGTTTCAATTGTGACAGCTGCTACAGTTACTCTCTTGCATCATTTCACATTAAATTAAAATAAATCATAACATACATATGAAATAATAGAATAGTACAATACTATAGTTCCACCTCCACGTCTTGAAACACGCGTTCTCTTTGGGCGGATTCTGTTTAACTAGTGACGTCTTGCTAATAAAGACATGATCAGATCATATGGTTCAGTCTCTGTGATGCGTCTGTGGCAGGGGGACATATGGGACAGAACAGAGATGGGTGCGAATATCCCGTGACCCCTGACGGATCAGGGACTGTGCTGAAAGACGGCCTTGAACTGTAAGGAGCTAATCCTGTTTGGCTGGCCTCCTCGCCGGGACACAGTCCTGCTCTCATCCCGGTGCTCCACATGCTAATCAAACTAATGATGAGCAACTAGAGGACTGCTCACACTGCTGGCAGGGTACCAGTGGAACACGCACACATTAAACTGAGCATCAGGCAATAGTAAAAACAGACAAGCCAATAAAACACAGGCGATCTCTTCATTAATAATCACTTATAGATAACTGTGATAACTGGCTTAGGTCCTCAGTGTTACCCTGTTACCCAAAATCAAGGGGTCAAGGACGTTGCGCAGAGTCAGCCAATAAGATTAAAACATTGTTTTAGAGTATTATGTAAATAGTTAAGGGCATAATACACATTGGTTGGTCATTGAATGGACGGTGAGAAATACGGCCAAGCAATATATCAAAATAAACTGACATTGCAATATGGGTCATGTATTTATAATTCTTCTGTTATGACTAAAACAGCTTATTTTGCAATTTCTATGTTCAATAATAATAACAAATAAATTGTTATTTATTTATTTATTTGCGTTCTTCATTTATGATTTTCATTGCAATATGGCTATTATATATATATATATATATATATATATTACAGTATAATATCATTATTAATTAATTTCGGTATTTGATAATCATAACAAATACTATATACATATATATATGTATTAATTTATTTGTCTGTTATAAATTAACATTGCAATATAGCAATATTTATGTATTTAACATAATTAATTAATTTAACATTACTTCTTTGGTTTACATTATCATATCGTTATTCCAATGGCTTTTATTGTAATTTCTGTATATAATATTCATCACAAATAAACAAAATGAATGAATGTATCTATTTAGTTGTTTAGTTAGTTAGTTAATTGATTTTAATACAATGGCAATATAGCCTTAAAACTCACATGGCACGTAATAAACAAACAAGAGCATGACTTTCGCACAGAATCACCCTAATCATTCTAACATTAATAATAGTGCTATTCTATTCCTTTCATTTTATTTATTTATTTATTTATTGTTTTCAAATAACAGTAAAAAAGAAAAGAAAATGGAGAGGGAAAAAAAAGCACGGCAGCATTAGTTTGTATTTGAATATCACACAGCCTTTGCTCAGTAGGCCGTCTGACAGCAAGTGTTTTTCACAGTCAGATTTGTTGGTTTCGGAGGCTCTCGGCCGCGAGCACATGCACACACAGGTGCGACAAATGCACATTTTCCAAAATTGTTTAACAGCTTCTGCTGCTGTGTTTTTCTTTCATTTTAACCCTTTCCCGCTGTTCTTCTGTAATGGTATCCCTCTCTGGAGTGTTGTGCTATGTTTGTGTTTTCAGCGAGTTTCTCAAATGCCCTAATTCTCCCTGAGTCAACAATCCTTTGTGTGAAGCCGATGGATGGGATTCCCCAGCCGTGAGCTCGAATGCGTTCGTCCCTCAGGCGCAGAGATGCAGATTAGTGGAGTAAGTGAATGGAAGGTTAAAAAATGCATTATTAAAAATAAACGGTGCAAGAGAGACGGGAGAGCCAGAGACGGTGGAGGAAAGGGAAACTTCAAACGCTGATGTTTAGCATTGCCGTAATACAACATGACAGGTTTATAAAACTTGCCACTCTCTATTGAAGGGCTGGAAATTGACTCGGGCAGCAGTAAGTGATGGCTTATTCCACTTTAAAAAATGGCTTTAATGACGCAGTTATTGTGTTACGGAAATGGAAATAAAACTTTAATTCCCTCGGTGAAGAGCGATCCTGCATGCTTCAATGTGCATGTGCTAAAAAGTGATTCTCATAGCAGATTCCCATGGCCCTGCGCTCCTGCCGATTTAGAAAATCTCTCCCTCTCCCTCGTTTTCGGTTTGCAAAGGTAATGAGAAGCTAATGAGGCTTGACTTGAATTTTTTCAGCACTCCACTCCTGGCAGCTTCCCAGAGGGTCTGAAGGAGATGTTTAGCTTCTATAGAGGCGGCGCTGACGGATGGATAGATGGATGCTCTCCATTCACCGCACACGAGGGGAGGGTGGAGAGATCGGCCTCAGAAACTCAAGGAGGGAGAAGAAATCAGCTCTCTTGAAGCCAGATGAAATCCAGACGGCTGGCTGAAAAGAAAAGGCCGTATCAGCCTGAGACCCCTATGGATGTTGCGCTCGGAATAATGCGTGGACCTTCACAGCGTTTAGATTGGCACGGATCTGGAAATGAAAAGAAAACCCAGTCGGGAAGGCTACTTTGAAAGCGAAGCTTCCCAAGCAACAGTCTGCTATACAAACAAGGTTTTTTTTTTTTGATAACTTGTTTATTGAGCCTATTCAGAAAATAAATGCAGGATAAAACAGCTTAATTTTATTCAGACACTCTGCTGATGCTAATATCTCTATGAGGAAATAATATCATCACTCTATATTTTCAATAATGCAATGCTGAAGAAATAAAGAAGTGCATCCTCAGAAGATGTGAGATGTTCTGGAGGCTTGTGAAGCTCACTGCTCCGCTGAGGAACAGTGAAAGTGAAGCTCCTCAAAAGATCCTGATGAAAATGACTGATGGAGAATCAAGTAACGCTGATGCTTCGGTCCAGTAAGAGTTATTCTGGCGCTTACTTGATCAAAATCAGTCCAGATCTGACACAAGAAGCAACTATCGACTATCAATGCAGTGTGACAGGTTTGATCGTGTTTACCCTTAAGAGAGCTGACTGTTGCGTATAATCTTCATTCTTCATTACAGCTGGCTTAGTATGGTTAAAGTCATGTAGAGTAGCTGTGTTTTTTGAAAGCGAATTAGGAGCCCCAAAAAAAGGCCTGTCAACAATCAAAGAAAGCAGTGTGGTAAAGGTTTAGGCCAAACCTGCGTATATGAAATAACTAAACGAGCAGCCATGGAATCGTCTTCCCATCCACTGGCAGACCAGGACGACTTCTTCAGCACAAAGGGCAAAGGATCGGGCCGGACTAATGAAGTCGTAGCAGACTCTCGGGCTGATAGACCTGTTAATGAGCTCCACTCCTGTGATGGGAGACGGGGGAAAGGGATGTACCAGGTAGGCGCCGGATCATTAGCGTAATTTAAGCAGAAAAGGTCTTTGTTTCTCGCCGAATTGCCGGGGAGGCTGGGAAGGGACCTCGAGGCCTCTCGAAAGCATTTTGCTGGCACGCTCGTCGGGAATTGATTGTCTTTGTTGTGGTAATCTGAAATTAATTTGCACTTGAACCCATCTTTCTTCCAGGATCAATTTAAAACACTGTTATAATTATGTGAAACCGAGAGCAGACACTGATATGACGAGCCGGAATATTTTAATTCCCCAGGTACTTAAGAGCCTTTTTTCCCCTGACTTATCTCGCGAGGTAATAAAACAAAACGTTCCTCGTGCATAGGCTTAAGGGAGAGGTATTTGCCGGAGGGCTAACAGTAATAACCGCTGTATTGCTACACATTTACCCGTGTACCCTCTCAGTAGGTCATCGCTTTCTTTCAAACACGCAAACCTCGCCAAGCTCTGCGAGGACAGACAAATCCTCCTCAGCCCTTTATTCTGCCTCTTTGCAAGTTTAATTGTAAAAGGCATTTAAAATCTATTAGAGACTACCTGCTAATATCGCCAATTGATCTTGCCGGTGCATCCCCCTTGTTCCCAGCACGAGCTTTTTAATATCTCTATCAGAATGCCGCTAGTTTGCATCCCCCGATTGGTGCTTGTAGCAGGGAATCTCGTTAGCTTCAGTCAGGCCATCTTGAGCAGTTTCCCGTGGCGCTGTCATGTAGCACAAGGGCGGCGAGGTCATAGCCCAGGGCTGGGATTCTTGCCGGGCTCCTCGGGCGCTGAGAACAAGGCGATGGGCAGCCAGACAGACAGCTGATGGCATTAACATGCACAAACATTCCCAGCTCACCACGAGAGAGGCCTTTGATTTCTGCCGAAATTAACTGCATGCAAGATAAAGCTTATTTGGGGTGGAACGATATTCATGAAGATTCCCCCGTTTTCAAAAGCGCACTTACAGTTTAACACGCAGGCTCTATTTCTTGTGTAAATGTGCTTCTTATTCGCTAATACCAGCAGTCAAAGGCACCGGTTTAGAGCTGGCCCAATCGTGTTTTAATGCATACAATACATTCTACATACAAATCTGCCATGGGTTTGCCCAATTCACAAACCTAAGCATTATTCACTCGCCACAATTTACATCACGCCATGACCACCTCAGCGCAGCAGGCACAGTTTGAGCATATCCCATATCAATTTATTTAATTAAACAGATGTAGCTGACTAACTTTCAACACGCTCTCACATGCTCGTGCCTGTTGTTGGGATTAACTAGTAATAAAATGAAACTAACCAGTTAATCTTACTTTTTACGTAACTGAGTTTAATACTGCCTATAGACTGTAGAGCATTTATAAGCACACGTCGTTAGTATAACATTAAAATGAATGCTTTTTATGTACCATTCACACTTTAAATACTTCGACGAGTACGAATATCAGTGACGCTTCAGTGTCAACTTCTCACTATTAACTTAGAATATTACTGGGATATTGGTTGGTTATCATTACTTAAAAAGCACATATTAATGTCTTATTCTGCAAGGCCTTACTCTAAATCCTTAGTCCAACCCAATTCTTAACCTTAACTATTTTACTAAGTATTAATAAGCAGCAGTATTTCGAGATTTACGAGTTATTTGTGAGCATTGGACCCTAATGTAAACTGTGAATCATTTATACTATGCAGCTACTTTCAATAATTCAAATAAGCACTTTGTATCGTAAACTCGTTAGTGCTGATAAGATTAAACACTACATTTTCAGCTAAAGGCATTTCATGATATAATGCAGAGACGTCATTGTCTAAGTTTAAATAGCATCTGTGTAATCAAATCAAGAAATTAAGTGTCCCCAGATAAGCGAGCCAGAGGCGACACGAACCAAAACTCCTTCTGTAAAATAAGTAATGAAATACTTTTTGGAGAGAGTAGTATCTGTTGAAGACGTAGTTATTAGCTAGTAATTACACAGTTAGAGGAACGGACCCAGCCCTGCTCCAAATGTGATGTGTTTCTTTCCTCTGCAGAACGTAAAATAAGCTATTTTGGATAATGTTGAGTATGTTGTTTTGCGCTCTGCAGTCGTATGGGGTTAGAACGAGTGGGGTAAATGATGACAGCATGACCGTTTCTAGTTAAACCATCCCTTTAACCCATCAACACATCAGACTGGACAAAGACTGTTAATAGTGTGTTTGATGTGCTGGAGCAGAGCTCCTCGGGGAGGTTGAGCTCCCAGCTCTTCTCCTCTGACAGTGAGAAAATCTGTCCTCCAAAGCAAGCTCTCCGTCTCATTAGACGAGCTCTGGAAATCTGCACTGACATCAGCCGGTTTGCATCAAAAAACACTCTTCATTTGTAATACACAAACACTCCTCGGTCTACATAACTCACATTTTGTTCCCACAATTCCTCCTGTTTTTGGCTCTGTGTAATCACGCTGAATATGCAAACGCCGTAAATAATTAAACACTCCTCTGTTCGTTTTCACACGGCGTGCTCGGGATGATTTGTTTGAATTTTGTACCAGTTTTGTTGTGCTGTTGTTTTCTCTGCGCATCGAGAGCGTTGCCATCGAGAGACGTGTCAGCAGGCTCCCCACGAGTTTGGGCCGTTGGGTCTGAGGCTGACCGCACGCGCCTGTCTTACATCTCGTTGCCTCATTTCCAAGCGTAACGCTTCTCTCAAAGCCTCCTCAGCGTCAGGCCTGGGCGTTTATCTCGTCTCAAACAGGTCTGCGGAGAGCGCTTCACCCTGATGATCATGCAAAACACAGAGCTTATGAAGCCAGCAGCCTCGCTCTGCTGATAACATCTGCCTTCAGCCATCGATCGCCTGTTTCCAGGGGGCCTTTGTTTCCGCCCTGAGTTTGCCACAGGACACCAGAAGTGACAAAAGATTGACACGAGGACCTGGAAATTAACTGCTGCTGGCCTATTAACAAGCCAACGGCGCTTATTGGCAAGAGTGAAATTCTTTTGAAAACAATGGCGTAAAGGGGGAGGGAGAGAGAGAGAGAGAGAGAGAGAGAGAGAGAGAGAGAGAGAGAGAGAGCCGCAGCAAAGCACGACGCTGAATCTTTTCTCTTATCTCGCAACTGTGGTGAGCCCTTCCAGGCAATTTTCTATTCAGGCTATTGATTTTTATCACCTCTTCTAAACCTCTATGACAGATTATTTTTCAAAGACTATAGCTACTTTTCGCACTACCGCGACCCATATATTGCTTCAAATGAATGATAAATAGAGAAAAAAAGTTTCAACTATTATGCTGAAAAACACTCTGTTTTTGATTAATCCTCCCGGAGCAGATTAGCTGATTCTCTCCCCCCCCTCCTGCAACGCTGCTGCTTCTGTGAACCAGAGAAATAAACACCAACCTGAATTTACAACATGAGATGAGTGGAGTTTGGGGCTGTATGGAATAATAGGGGCTCATAGTTTTCAGTTTGACGGCGGGTTACGGATCTATTAGAACTCTTTAGAGAGTGTTGTAAGCTTAACCTGCCATTCGCTCTGCTTATTTATTTTGCTCGGGTGCAGTAAATATTACTTTAACAGTCAGTTGTCATGAAGTTTGTTATTCGTGACATACGTTGGCGCAGGCTGTTTTCCAAACATTCGCTGCATTTTCTAAAACACTAGTTTTGCTGAAATATCCACTGTTTACACTTTTTAATAATGCTTTGGACAGTTCTTAACCCAATTTTAGTATTTTTTGCACTCTCCATGCCAATGATTTGACCCTTCTCAAACGCACTAACATCTTTTCCACGACCACGTCTTTCGACCGGGTTGTTTCTGAAAAGAGCAGCAACTCATTGCACCAGTTGGGGTTAAATAACTTGTTGCCAGCTGAAAGATAATCGCCCATGAAGTAATTGTCCAACAGGAGGCTTGTACCTATTTGCTTAGTTAAATCCAGGTGGCAAGTTATATATATCATTTTATTTAAATGTATTTATTTATTTTTTGGTTACTATTATTGTATTATTTTATAACAACAGTACAATTACAATGCTATATACATAAATATATATATACACTTTTTTTGTGAAAAAACGGTTACTTATCCTTTGAAATGCTTTATTATTATTAGTAGTAGTAGTAAAGTTGTTTTGTTATTCTATTTTCTATTCTGATTGTTGCGTTTGTATGTTATATGTGACTCAGACTCAGTGATTATAGAAATGTAGTTTGAGTGGAGCAGGATTTACTGTGAACCGATCGCAGCGCTTCACTATAAAACACAGTGTACCAGATTACACATATATACACAATGCGGTCTTTGCAATTAAATAATTATGTTAAAAATAATATCACATTCTGAGGCATTTTACAGTTCAAAAAAAGAAAAGTTGCAGGCCTACTCTGGAGTAACACTTTCATACGCTCACGCAGATGTTTACTGGCGTTTGATGCTTGAGGGTGTTAATATTAGGCTGATATCAAGAGCTGCAGCCCATATTGGGGTTAGAAGTCACTGTTCTTCTGAAGCAGAATCTAGAAAGCCTGATGCTGGCGCTTCATCACAGGGCAGCTTCAGCTGATGTTAGAGCACAGTGGCATTGGTTCTGAACAGCTCTGAGCTCTGTACAGATGTAGTCCATGACCCGGCGGATTACAGCGCTGCATCAGCTGGCCTCTCCCTCAGACTCTGATGAGTGCGAGGTTAGCTTGTCATGATTGGAGATTGCACACATTCCCATAGATTTGCTGTCAGGCAGATCGGGGGTTAAGTGTTACCCAGGCTCCTGGCCCGGCGCTGTCCTCTCGGCTCACGGGCGTCAGGCGGAGCGCCGATGATGACATGATGGATTACTCCAGTCACTGTCAGCCCAGTCAAAGCCAGTCTGCTGCTGATAAGAGCATGCTTACTCCCAAACCCAGGCTCTGTTTGTCTTACTGAGACAGCGGCGAGGTGCGAGTGATTGGAGCCGTGTGGAGGTTTGGTTCTTATTCATCTGCGGATGAATTAATGGGAACTGACTTCTGCATTTCTTTTTTTTCTTTAATTGTACTGGTAGGTGTGGAAAGAGGAGCATCTTTCAAGTTTGGTGTGATTTTATTCTTGAGCACGTTCATAAATTAACGACCCACTTATTCCCCCTAATTATACTTCTACTGTTCATTTGTGAAAGCGCAAAGTCAGAAAAAGAAGTAGCAGCAGACGTGTAATGACTGAAGAAGAAGCCAGTGTAGGGTGGGGCTTGATTCAGTGCATTAGTTGTTGATTGGATGTTGAGATGTGGGTGTGGCTCTCACTTTGCAGTTGATTATGGAGCCGTGCCGTGCTCTCTGTCGTCTGATTGATCGTTTAAAAAGCACTTTTAGTGTAAGTGTACAGACGTTCAGCTTCAGCTGCTGCTTCTTCTGTCTTTTTTTCTGTCTGGACTGATTGTGATCAAGCAAGCGTCAGGATAACTTTGGTCATATCTCCAGATGAACTATTTCTGGACTGAAGCAGCTCAGCTTTACTTGACTCTCCATCAGTCACTTTCTAGAAGAATCTCTAGAAGTGTCTCAAATCTGGTCATCGAGATCTTTCGAGGCGCGTTTGTTTGCAGCAGCTTTACTTTTGGATCCGTTTAATATCACCCTACATGAGGCATTATTGTGTAGATGTAGATATAGAATGACATTTATATAATTTTATCATTTTACGGCACTAATCATTTTATATGCTATGCTGTTATGCAAATCTGTGTTTTACGAATTGTATCATATAAATCTCAGAATCTGCAGCAAATTGTCTCTGAATCAAAGACTATATGAGCCACAAAAGACTGGACCAATATGAACAATAAATACATACAAACTCATTTTATAGGCTTTTAAAAATATCTAAAAGGTTCAATAAACTTGATTATTATTACAGCTGCCATTTGATAAAACGGTGTGCTTTTTCAGGACCTACAGAGGGAGAGTATGATTTGTAAGAGACAAAATGCTAAAGCAGCTCTTCACACCTCGGTATTAATTACTCGCGTGGCCTGTCATTTACTGTCGCTTTGTGACACAACCTGCTGCCAAACTGTTTAGCAGTTAGCAGAAATATCAGCTGTTGGCTGGGGTCACTGCGGTAAGCAGCGCTAGGAGCTGCCTGCAGTTAGATTGTTTTCACATTTATTTTAATTGGGTCTCAGCAGTCCTCATCAGGGATTTGACCCCAGAAATGGGCTGTGGGGTCACTCCTGGCCGTCGTCTTTGAAGGCGAGCACTCTCCCACCACTCCGTGTGGCCTTGAATTGCAAATAGTTTTAAAGCGGCATAATGAGCTCGGCGGTGCTATGTGAGCGCTTTGTCTCTGGCCCTCAGCCCTCGCCATTACTCCGCTGAATTACAAACCATTATTTTCCATTTCATCGCGGGAGTTTCGCATTAGCGCCGTAGATGACGTGTTGCGCTAAAACGCATTTTGCAAAGAAAGGCCTGGTGTGCTGAAGTATGTTAAATTAATAATGCTCGATGCTGGCTGCTGCTTCTCTCCCGAAAAGAGCGACTAATAAACATACTGAGATCACAGTCGTTTTACATTTTCATGCGTCACCGCCGCTTTATTGTTTATTATAGTAGGTTAGATTGTGCACTTTGAGTGTTGCACTTAATTAGTGCTTAATGCCTTCTTATTTACTGCAGTTGTTTTGATAATAAAAGAACATGCTAAATAATAGTAAAATGCATTTGTAGTTGTCTTTTGGTGCTGAATTCACACATCACCTTAACTATTGATCACATTGTGTAGGTCAGCATCCACACTTAAATCTTGTATCATTTACTGATTTGTATTAGATTTTTGATGGTGCTTATTCTTTTTGAGACAGACCTACGTTTATATGCATGCACGTATAGATAATAATAAATGAAATTTTATCATGAAGTAAAATCACAATCTAATTATAATAATAATATAGCATTTGAAATGGATCCAAAAAAGTTCATCAAAGTTATCCTAAGACAAAAAACAAATATTGGTTCTAGAACCACTTTGACATTAGGTTTTGATCCACTTCAAATGTTGACTACTGTGTGTGTGTGTATATATATATATATATAGATATATAGATGGGTGATTCTATAATTGCGGGTACATTTGGTGTCCCCACAAAAACAAAGTCATTATTTTTTCAGCTTTTTTCCACACGGTTATATTTTTTTTATTATTTTAATGATGCTTTCTTTTTTGTGATCATGCATGGATTTTAGAGTACTTTTCTTTTGGCAACAGTCTATTCACTTTATTTATGAAAGCACTAAATAGTAACTTAATTCTAAAACACTAAATCATCTAAAACATTTTTTTTTTCTCTTAGAAAAATGTTCATCTATAAATCTTACCACACCATATTTTTCCTTTAAATTGATGGCAATATCTCTCAGTTACAGGAAATGATGTCACTCTCACTCACTGATACTATCTGAAGCACTGAAAGGTATCTGTGCTCTCTCTGAGAAAATGTCCCATCTGCGTGTGGGGAAGCACGGGGCTGACTCGAAGTTCACAAAATAAGACCACTTTAATATTCCAGAGGCAGGTAAACAGACAGGCAGGCAGGGTAATCCAGATGA
The DNA here is from genome assembly GCA_034779775.1 of Enteromius afrohamiltoni. Lineage (NCBI taxonomy): Eukaryota > Metazoa > Chordata > Actinopteri > Cypriniformes > Cyprinidae > Enteromius > Enteromius afrohamiltoni. Next base: position 755,760 of record JAUYWG010000051.1, read on the forward strand.
AAAGAAACCTTAATACCGGACAACACAGACTAAACTGAAAAGAACTTAAATAGGAAAGGCAATGAGACAGGCGAGTGAGACACACCTGAACACAACTGACAATTAACAGAAACTAGGGCAGACACATGGGGAATGAAAACAATAACAAGAATAAAATATCTTGATCTAAAGACGTCTTACACCAAGAGTTATTTTTAAAACGTCAACTCTGTTACCACAGATTGGATGTGTTTAATTAGTGCTCAATTTGTGTCCTTAACGATCTGTCTTGCTCAGACTGTGTGTGATGTATGCAGTGCGTCCTTCAGTCGCACTGTCTAATGCAGATGCTGGTCACACACATGTCCTGCTGCTCGTCTGAGATCGGTGTAATCCTGTAAGCTGCTGTGTGCAGAGGCTTGTGTTCAGGCCCCTGGGTAAGCAGGTGAGGGCCCCGGAGCCCTGATTGATATTCATGCCGGCGGGTCTCCCGTGGCCCCGACACGCTGCCGTTTGTAATCAGCTGCTATTTACTTGTGTGTGTTTTCTGCTTGAACTCTGGTGTTTTGTGAGGAATCTGTGACTTGTGTCATCGCTTTGTTGTGCCTCACAGACTTTGCTGCTGCAGTTTATTAGCATTTCACCCAGTTCTTATCTCCTGAAGACCACAGAAGAAAAGAGAAGATGATTCATGGACATCAGTTCTAGCTTACGGCATTATTTCAGACACTATATAACTTTGAGCTTAACCCGGTTTAAACCGGCTAGTTCTTTGTTTGTTTTGTAGCAGTGGTTTGTATGTTGGTTACATACACATGAAACTGACCTAAGGGAGTATGCTACATATGGGTCAAAGACAAAAAGAGGTTTAAGTATAAGAACCGTAAGTGTAGTACTGCTTTAAACCGTGGTTGTTTTCTCCCAAAATACTAAATGACTTCACACAGTGCTTCACTAACTGACTTCACCTCCAATTTAATTGGCCCATTTGTCAGCTTTTGAACTTTTTTTTTTCACTAAAATGTAATATTTAATAATTAATTTGTAAAAGTCAGATCAAGCATGCTGTTTGAATATTTACAAAAATATTGTTATACACTGAATGAAAATGTAGCTTTATTTCAACCAAATGTCAACATTTTATTCGCCCAAAAACCTTGAAGATGAACACTTTATGTACATTTATTGTGCTTTTTATGGACACAAAATCACTTTTGTAAATTTCATATGATGCAGACATCTTGACGTCTTTGATAAGCAACATTTTAAAATGTAATAGATGGCAAATTACAAGTTTAAGTACATCACTAGTCATCTGATTACATATACCACACAACTTGCCATTTGACATTCATCCCATTTTAAAATGCTCATAATCAGATCAGAGTTACTTAGACGATTATTCACGCAAATAGTAGTGATTCAAAAGTACTGGGATTATATTATCTAACACGAGCAATCGAATAGATTACCAAGCACAATTACTGTCATGCAATTCGTAATCAGTAACAGACTACAATTTGTAAGTTGTCCATCTTTAGGTTTCCTCTTCACTAAGTCATTGAACGCATTTGGAGGAGTTTTCTATGATGCCGATGTCATAATGTCATATTCCCCATTCTAAATAACCATCAGGCCAGCTTCAGCTCCAGACCGATGCACTGAACTTGTCTAATTAAAACTGAAGGGTTTGTGAGCACATAGGTATAGCTGTTGTTTTATATGGCAGCAGGGCACCATCTGCATCAATTACAGAGAGCCATGTCAGTGTCAGCCACCGGATCCCTGTTTGTTTGGTTGTAGCCGATGTTGTTTTTTCCCCCAGAATATTCCTCTGTGTTCCCGTGATTGCAGGCCTTGTCAAAGGACGGACAGCGGAGGAGCACGGAGAGCGAAGCGCCTGCTGCATGCCAGCCTGAGCCGTGTTAAGCTCTCTTTAGTGGCTCAGTGACATCAGCAGTGGCCCAAAACAGCAGCTCCTCAAAAGCATTCGCATGCATTTCATGCCCGACTGCCTCAAAAGTGCTGCTCTGAAATCGACACCTTATTTGATGTCCTCCTGCCCGCTGTTAATTGAGAAGAGCGTCTCTGACCCTTTTGATCGCCCGCACAATCCCCGAAACGCTCAAGCCTGCTAAATCGCTCCGTGGCCGATGCTAAGCAGTCATATGAAGTGTCTCACTCATTTTTTATTTTATTTTATTTTTTTCTCCCCCACTCTCCTCCCCGACTCTCTTTTTCGGCTTTCTTGCTGTTGGTTTACGTCCAGACTCCACAGAAATAAGAGATGACAGTTGTTACAGATATGCTGGTTTAATTACTTGTCAGCTTATAGCCGATATCTTGGCTGGCCAACGTGGAAGCTTAACTTTCCCCCCCCCCCTTCTAGTAGCTTAAAGCATGACCAGCCTCCAGTGCTTTAGTATTTAGCAATAAAACCCAGGAAATCTGAAAGATAAAAACATGAACAGATTTTCTAATTTTATGGGGACGAGTGGGCAGTTTTCTGTCACCGCTGGAATTGGCTTTCTCTCCCTCTGTTCCTTCAGCGTGATAGCGAGAGAAAGAGGGGGAGAGCGGCTGAAAGCGAGCTCACGGTGCGAATGAAATTACATCATAAGTGGGGTGCATCGCTGGAGTACAGAGAGGCAGACGATTTCTTTTGCTCACTGCTGAAGGAGGCTCGCCGCTGCAGCCGTGCTAAGTGTGTTTGCAAATTGATAGATTTTCTAAAGCCTGCTTTTGGACGCACGCCACATTCCTCGCTCAAATCCCTTCAGAAGTATTCACCAAAACACTGCTGCTTCTATCGCCCGCTCAAAAGGCTTTGTGTGAACTGCTCAAAATGCTAGATGTGGCCCGTACTCGTACAGTTTGTGCGAGCAAATTCATTTGAAAGGTGCAGGTGTGCTATTTCTGTGGCTCTAGTGGCACTGAAAGGAACTGCAGCCGCTTTGTTTGGGTGGCCCTTGAGCCATGCTATCGGTTTGATGGAACAATAGCTGGATGTCTGGTGCAGAATTTGCTCATGTGTTTGATCTTACTGCTATTCTATGACATTTATAGCATGCATACCTCGGTACTTGCACTTTGCTTTATTACAGTAAGTCTTTGCATCGGATGTGCGTTATACATAGGCTAAATGTGTTACATTCTAGCCCATTTGTTTTCTATATTAAAAGATGATTTTAACAGCACAATTTCTGGTGACAAACATTCTCTGAACATTTTAGGGAGGTTCTCTCAAAGTTATGCACAAACCTTCACAATAGGGAACACATATTCACTATTAATTATGACCTTTTCTCAATGAATTCTTAATTTGCTGGTTATTAATAGTTAAGTAGTTAAGTTTAGCTGTTGTGTAGGGTTAGGGATGTAAAGTAAGATAATGTAGAAAAAGGCATTAATATGTGCTTAATTAGTACTGATGAATGACTAATATTGTAGTAATATGCATGCTAATAAGCAAGAAAAGCTACCAAACCGTTTTCTTACTCAGTAAACATAATAGGAAATTAATTTAAATAAATTCTTTTAATAAATTCTCAAACATGTTAGAGACCAACTTTACATTAATTTTCTATTAATATATATATATATATATATATATATATATGGAAATTGTAATTTCTTAAATGCTTTACCTGGATGATTATCTAACATTTTAATCTTACTACTCATTTCAAAGCAAGTAGCTCGAAAAAACATTCAAAATAACATTCCCCTAAGGTTTGCATGTTCCCTTAGATAACTTTTTTTCTTTTGTTCTTTTCTGTTACTATTTTCACTCAGAAACATTCAGAAAACTTTCAGAAGTAGCATTTCCATAATGTTTGAAAAACTATAAATGGAATGTTCCTTCAACATTTGCTTCGTTGAAACTGTTTATTTATTCATTTATTTGTAACATTAGCAGGCCTAATGTTTTTCTTCATTTCTTTTTTAAATGTGAATTTTAGCAAAATCTTTTTAGAGCATATTTTCATCAGCTGGTACTAGGGTTACAAAAAGGAGGTACATTTTGGAAAAATTACATTGTGGAGAGTTTCAGATAAATTAGAGAATTGGAGTCAGTTAAAATCCCATGTATTGATGATGTGATAATTAATTTATCTACCCCAGTTTTATACATCAGTGTGATTTCAAAAAGCACATAGAAGCGAACGTTAAGCATCCATGCTATAGTGTACTTCAGAAATGTTTGGTCTGAGGGAATTTTCTCTGGGTTTTCCCAGCTTCAGGAGGCAGAAAAACGCACGGAGCATGCTAAGCTAGTGTGGCAGCGCTGGCTGCTTTAGCAATTAGCTTTGCAAATGTAAGTCCACAAATGTTGTGTCACCAAATGAGATTGTAATACAGTGAACAATGTCGTCCATTTGTTTTGGGTGTTTTCTGCAAGTGGCCAATCGCTTTATTTTGCATTAAGGCAGGCAGCAGGCAGCAGTTTAGTTAATTTTAGGAACAGCATGTCTGTACAGGCCCACACAACAGAGAGAGGAGGCGGCCAGCCGAGAGAGAGAGAGAGAGAGTCCATTGTTCATCTTGTCCCTCTCTCTCTCTCCATTCCACACCATCATACATACTTTCCTTTCAGCTCCAGCAGATTATTGGTTACTATAGTTTCAGTGCTGCTCAATTTCATTTCATGCTGTCAGTGGGTTGCAGAGGTACACTAAAATTAATTCTGTACTGGGAAACTTCACACTACATGACTTAGTCTTTCATTATTTAGTCAGCCTTATGCAATCTATTTATCTGTCAAGCCATAAGAAAAACTGAAACACAAAAGCACCACACATGGGGTCCATACAGTACAGTATGTGCTACTGTTTTCTGAAGTCATCATAGCTGTATTTGAAGAACAGTCGACCCTTTAGATCATTATTCAATTATAATCTATTTTATATAATCATATAATCGCTAACACTTTAGAATACTGTCTCTTACTTACTGCATCACTAATAAGAAGTTACTGCGGAACTAATAGGTTGTTCTTTATTAACCCTCAAGTCACTACTATTAGCTACTAAGGAATATGTGTTAACTACCCAGT